>KE507604.1:40562-56806 GCA_000441515.1 Elaeis oleifera
TTTTGTAATAATATCATAATCTCCATTCTCTATAAGAAAAATACCACAGACTAATTAAACTCCACAAAATCAAACAAACCAAGAAGTAATAAATATTGTTCAAATAACATTGAGTCCAACTATTGAAATTCAGTCCCTATTCTTAAGATTTTTGCCAATATTTCATTAATCAATAATCATCCTCATCTTCATCAATTATAACATTAGAAACTTAACAATCTTGTTTTGGCAAATTTGCATCAACTTTTGTAGTTGAATCATCATCTTCATCTGCAATTCACAAGTAACAAATAACAAAGATCAATAAATAGTTAGAAAAATCTATTTTGCATCCAACTAAATTTAAATTTTATCTTAAATTATAAAAAAGATATTACCATCATGAATAAAGTCATGTAACCAATTGCGGGTGCAAATGAGAGCTTGTACATGATCACCAAGGAGGCAGCATCTATATTTATTTAAACATTGGGAGGCTATGACTAGAGCCGTCAAAATCATTATAAACATCCTTCGCATGACTTCATTCTATAAAATCATTATAAACATCAATAAATTAAAAAAAAAAGATTGACAAGATAATAAAACATATCTTTGAGGGCTTAAAGAAGCAGAAATACAGAACCACCACGGATATTTGAAGAAAGGAGAGAGTAATAATGATCAGATGGGTAGTGGGAAGATGAATAGGAACTAAGGTTTGAAAAAAGTGATTTGAGTTATTAGACATTAACGATGGAAGTAATGACCAATGAGGCATAGAAATGAGAAAAAGATATTTTAGAAATAATTTGTTATTTACTGATTACTTTAAATGGTTAAGTTATTTTAAATAATTTTTTTTAAAAAATAGACTGACCCGCGGGCTAGACGGGCCAGCCCTTCACGGGCCGGATCATAAACGGGTCGGGCTAAAAAGCTCTTTTGTTAAACGGGCTACTAAAACACTGGCCCAGCCCTACTATTTTAAGGGCCTAAACGGGCCGGCCCGCGGGCCAAGGCCCGTTTTGACGGCTTTAATGGAGTGGATCGCAAGATTAATTTCAGATTTTTTTTTGAGTAAGATTAATTTTCGAAATTGCACCATTAAAATAAAAAAATATTCATCCTAACTGTGCTGCGTTTTTGTCAGAGAGAGACTGAGAGAGACCATAAATTTCCTTCCTCAGCTAAGACACATCTTTGATCTCCCTCCTCTGGAACCTTATACCTGCCTCCATTATGGACGAGGGTTGTGGGTTGTCACTAGCCTCTCATGGTGTGGAGCTATGTTCCATTTACCTGGACCAAACCCATATTACATTGATCTAGCTGTCCATAAAGAGCACTTAAAGTAAATATTTTGAATCATTAACGTGTTGAATGGAAAGTGCACGAATTCCCTAGTATAATAGTATGATGCAAGATCCTTTTTTATATCTTAGAGATATGGTCAAAAAGATCTCAATTTCATGACTTCCATGTTATCACCTATAAATATCAAAGGATAAATTGTAATGATGGAATAGCATAATGGTGGCAATCTGATCAGCTAGGTCAGATTCAAAGATTGGGTCAAATTACATCAATCTAAATCTAACTCATTTATCAAATAGATCACAAATTAAAATTTAAATCCAACTTTTTTATTAAATAAATAATCCGATATATCTACATGCTTAATAAATGAGTCAAATTAGGTTAAATAGATTAAAAATAATTAATATATTAAACTTCAGATCATGATCCAATTTAACAATTAAGTAAGTAAGAATATATTAAACAGATCAGACCCTCCAACCCATTTGATAAATAGATTAGATTGGGTCAAATTTTATGATCCAAACATGTTTATTCGAAATCTAACACGTTTAAAGCGACTAGGTTATGAGTCATCTCGTCGTTAATGCAGGGGCCAATACCATCGTATCACGGGTTGTGACATCAATGGTGGATGGCATTTGGAGTGGATCATGATATTCTTTACCAAAAAACAGGTGAATTATGATGGCTTAAATCTTCATAAGCGATCCCTCAAGAAATTATACGATGAATGGCGTGCACCACGTGACGTTGTGTAGAGGTGCATCAAGATGCATGCTTTGATAGAAGGAGACTATTTAATCGAGCGGTTGTGATTGGCGATGCAAAACGAGGGACACATTTTTGGCCGATGGAGGCCGGTCACGGTCCAGCTTCCAATCCTCGTCCCCAGCAGTTAGCCGCCTCTCCGGCCTCCTCCCACTTTATGTTTCCTTGAACAAAATCCGGAGGATTTCCTCTGCGGCCGATGCGGAGACCTCCGCCCGCTCTACCCCGCCATGCCGTTCCTCTCCGGCCGCTCCTCCTCCTCCGATCCCCCGCCTCCGCCCGCCTCTGCCCACAGTAACGCCGCCTCCGAGGGGCCGAGCGCCGCCTCCGCGAGGCCGAGCTGAGGCTGAAGGAGGCGATCGAGGAGCTGCAGCGCCACCATGCCCGTCGGGGAGGGGCCGACGGTGGCGGCGGGGGCCACCCGGAGTGCGACCATGCCGACGAGTCCTGCGTCGCACACGCCATCGGCAATCTCTGTCAGAGTTTTCTTCTATCCTACGGGGTTAGGGTTGGTATCGGCATCCTCCTCCGCGCCTTCAAGCTCGCCCGGCGCCAGTCCTACTCCTCCCTCCTCGATCTCAAGGTTCTCCATCCTTCCTGTTTCTTTCCTCTGCGTTGTTTTTTTTTAAATTAGATGACATATAGATCACGAATGAGTGGAATAATTCGCCTTTTTTGACACGAATTTGATTGAGATAATGTGTTGCAATTTGTGGATATGGTGCTTTTTGCTATGACTAACTAAAATTCTATTGAGAATTGGACCATCTGATTGAATATTTATAGGAATTCTTAGATCCGTATTAAACTGTTTATTCGAAATGATTTCTTGTGCCCTAGATGGATCACAAGTTGTAACATATTTTATAGCTTCAGGCAAATGTGTTGAGAACACCTGATAACGTAGGTTGTTTAGGTTGGATATCTCTCTTCCCCCTTCTGTGGCTCACTGAAGAGCTCCCTGTTCTTTTATTCTGTTGGACAATCTAACATTGCACAATGATTCAAGAAAACAGAAAAATCCAGGTCATCCATATTCTGTCTTTGGTTTTGAAGGACAATTCCATTATACATCAATGCTTGTTAATTTAGTTTATCCTTCATGACAACTCTTTTTCTGGATAACGCCGAACAAAGATCATTGCCTTCAGTGGGATTCTTGCACCCCGAATCATTTTGCAATGCAGCATTTAAGGCCACCATAATTTATGAGAGCATATATGTAGCTGGATGGGAACACTTTGTTTTAGCTCAGTTGCCATTCCAAATCATCTGATCTATTCTTTACACGAAGATCTTTGAGATTTTGGTACAAATGGTGGGCTTCTGCATGGTCTCATTCAATGGATGTTGGCAGATTCCAAGACTTCAACCTTTCACAATCCAGTAATCAGCCACTATGGCACATCTTGGGAATAAATTGGAATTAACATCACCATCTTAGGGGATCATTCCAAACCTGAGGCCATTTGCCAACCTTAGTCAAAGCCTACGACTAATAAAAAAATGTCTTTGACTGTACACAAACTTTCCACAAAGAAGAGCCTCTAAGTACATTGTCGGGAAACAACTCAAAGACACCAAGTTGCAGGAGTACTTGACAAAAAATTAGCTCTTTTCATAAGCCATGTCCCTTGACATAATCTTCTTCTATTGCTTTAAGTTTGGTTTCTTAGGCTTAATATTTACTTTTAGTGCATAGTTTGCTTGAGCAGTTGAAATTATATTATTAGTTTATAGAAGGACCTTGCCAGCCAATAAGAAAACAAGAGAGAAGAGAGGAGATATGACAGGCTGGCTCCCCTTCTCAATCTGGGGTCGTTGTGCCATGCACCTACCCCTTTTGTCTCCCATAAATCCCATAATAAAGAATACTTTAAGACTTCTGTTTTTTATTTATGATTGTGGTTTGATATTAAGAACAAAGACATATGTGCTAATAATAAGAAGCGTCTGTTTACAATTTGTTCATCAGAACTTTCTTTCTCTTTGTTCTTCCCTTTATCCTTATCATGGATGACAATTGCTGCAATTTGCATCCTTTGTTAATCTCAGATTGGATCTGAAATGAAAGCAGCCCCTAAAATGCTAAATATTACACTAATCTACAAGGAGGTTGCGTCATAAGGAGATGATTATGTATATTATATCTGCTTGTTGATAAAAGTAGTCAGAGGGTGTTTCCTGATATGCTCTGTTGAATTAAGAAATACCTGTTAAACCTAGAACTTCTATTGCTGTCATCAATACTGCGGCATAGGAAGTTATAAGCTAGCTTAGGATTTGCTATCCTCTTGGCTCCTCAGATATGTCACATATGCTCGTACACAGCATCATATGCAGGCATTGCTTTTTCTTGGGGTGATCCTACATACGAGCAGAATGGAGAGCTTCACATCTGCAAGCTAGATAGATGATATTCACTCTGCACAGAAATATCTTTGCATGCATTTAGAGGATGACATTGCCAACCTCCACACATCTGCATACATTTGCTGCCTCACCTTGCTAAATATTGATAATTAGAATCATCTAGTTTAAAGACTTGGTTATGTATTGCCATGTCATGGATGTCACACTCTTGACCATGTTATAAAATCATTTAAATGATAATTGACTTAAGAGACGACACATGATCTTGACTTAATTAATAGTTGATTTAGTTGTGAAGATGGTTGTTTTAATACTTTGTTTCCTTGCAAATGATTGCATTCTAATGAAATAATATTTTCACTTTGCTTAATGTAATGCCATATAGTTTTCTCTATATATCATTGGAAATTAAAGTGAATTAGGAAAATTATAAGGTCTGATGCACTGACATGCTAAAATTATGGTACCAGGAATTGAGAACTTTTTCTCTTTTCCATTGCATATGCTTACACGTATCTGAGATTGCAAAGCTGCCAATTCGTTCTCTGTCATTATTGTGGTAACAAGAACAGATTATAGTGGGATAGTGTTGGCAAATATGCAATGTTATAGCCATTCTTTTTATAGAGATGTAATGCCATATCTGTTCATATTTAACTTTTTTTTTGCTTTGCATGTACAGCAACTTGTTTCAGAGAAAGATTTAATAGTAAGAGAAGAAGCTTGCCGTATTGGATTACTTTTTGGTGGCTTTACTGGATCTTATCATGCTCTTAGATGTTTTTTGAGGAAGTTCAGGAAGAAAGAGACACCATTTAATGCGTAAGTTTTTAGTCATAACATGCTGAAATTGCTTTTTTCTTTTTTTTTTAATTTCTTAATGTATGATTATTGTTTTGTGCATGTTGAAGAATTAATACCCTCCAAATGGTTCAAATATTTTCTATGTTATTTGTTACTTTCTTGCTATTGGTGCTTGATCCCTCAACCATGTTCAAAACTTAATTGAAGGGCATGATGGAGCAGAATTTTAGCAGGTTCGGTTGCTGGCTTGTCCATATTAGCATTAGATGATTCAAGTAGGAGGCGCACTCTTGCTTTGTATCTTTTAGCTAGGCTTTCTCAGGTGCGAAAATGTTTGAGATCTCCACTCTGCAAATAATTTGACTTTATATATTTACCAATTTTTTGTTTTATAGTGTGCATATAATTCTGCAAAGTCCAAGAACAAGTTTCACCTTTGGGGAAGCCATTGGAGACATGGAGATGCTTACTTTTTTCTGTGGCATGTGCCCAGGTGAAAACTTATAGCCTGTAAACTTAACAAAGAAAATTTTTTGGAGATTGTCTAGCATGCTTTTTTGGACACAAAATGGATGATACAGGTACAGCTTGGTGTTCACAATTATGGCATGGACATTGTTTGAGAATTCATATTGTTATCCACGAGATACTCATACGGAACATCGTGAAAATAACTAATAATTCCAGTTGATACTTCCAAACCATAAATCAGATCATGTGAGTTTTGATGTCATTGGACTGTGTTCCTTTTGATGATTTGATGTATATTTAGAAACCTTAATATTTATTATTTGGCTTGTAGCTATTTTAGCCGTGGATTCTTATTAGTTTGGATTTGTATGGCCTACTATGTAATTTGAATTGGTATCTTAACCTCTCCCACCTCTCATGGTTGCCCCCTCATCCCATCCAACACACACAAATCATTGTTGTCTATATCCTCTTCAGATAGGATTTTTTTAATGTTTGACTATAGAATGCTTTAACCCGAGTAAATCAAGGGGATGTTCCACCCTTTTGTTTACCTAATTATGATCTCTTCTCTGCCATATCACATGCATGAGTGCTTGCTTAAAAGGATACTCCATGCATGAAAAGGTGGGTACCGTCTATCTGAAAACATATCAGACAAATTGATTCTCTTAGTCTTTGTTTGGCCTGAAGTAGCTAGCATTCTTTACATATTATTGTTATTATTATTATTTACAAAAGGTATGAAATACTATATTTTGTGATTGTTATGTTTTGAGCTACATCTTGACACTAATCAAATCAAGCCATGTTTTTTTGGTTCCGTGGTAATGGGAAGATGTACTGTAGGCGGCCAATCTTTTGGAGAGAGCTACAGAGAGCATTGTGCATGAATTGCATGACAAGGGTTGCAGCTTGGATAACTGCTCACCTGGCTTGATAGGTGGTGGTGTCATGCAAAGGGGCCGCACATGAGAACACACACACACACACACACAGAGAGAGAGAGAGAGATTAGCTGCTTCCTTTCAAACAAGCTAGAGAAACAATGGTATATCATTTGGAAGTAAAAATGATTCTCGACAACTATTCTATATAACATCACTGATACTAGGCTGGAAAAATATATTTAGAAAGCATGTTCACGTCATTACTGGGTGTCCTATCGTATTACTGAGTGGAGCATATGACAATAACGTTCTAAGGTTTTGGAAGAGGAGAGGTTTAAGGCAATAAGAGGCATGAAATATGAAGAGTGTGGACCATGAAAAGTTGAAACTGCTAAATCATGAGTATTAACAAGTAGCATAACACTGCATTTAAGTTCAAAGAACAAAAGTAAGAGTGCAACTGCATCATACATTAGCCCATATATCTTAGCAATTAGGTGGCCATGCTAATGCAAGATGCCTCATATTGATATTGATGATCACCATCCCCATCATTGCAATGACTAATGCTGGGTATACTATACAGTATACTAGTGTTATGCATCTCTGCATCCAGAAAATATGTCATCATTTCATTTGTTTGGGTTGATCTGGGTTTTGGGAGTGGAAATATTACGGAGATAGTGAAAATCAGTTCTACTTTCTTACCTGTATGGTACAATATGGCCTGTATGGAATGCTGTGTAGCAATACTTAATTCCTGGTTTTGCCTACTGCTTTGTCATAAATGTAAACTTTAAGTCTTGCCCTGGCCTTTATCCCTTCCCTTCTAAAGTCCATTGTCTTTGTGCAGAAACATTATGGACCATCAATGATATAAATTTCCTTTCTATCATTTGATATGATTTAATTAAATTAACATTCAATAAATAAATTTACCTCCTTTTCCAGGTCATGTATGCCTTCATAATGCGGCCTGAGAGCTTGCCTAAAGCATACCAAGATTTTATTCAAAGACTGGACCAGTTGCAGAACCTGTGTACAAGGCTGTGCGAGAAAGTTGTAGAGGTGGTCCTGTGGATGTTGTTGCTTTGTCAGCTTATTTATCAACAAAAGAGTTCCAGCTCTATAAATTTAGCAGAGTATCCCACAATTATTCCTTGTTCCATAATTCATCCTGGCACCAATTCTTGCCTGGCACACAATGCCACTGCTGCTTCAGCAACATTCAGGAAAACCTTTCCCCTATATTTCTCATTGACATTTGTACCATTTGTTGTTCTCCATCTACAAAAGGTATTCCATTTTAATGGCTCAGTTGGTTTCTTTCCTTCCTTTATCTATTTTGCTGAATTTTAAAATGAATGCATAAATTAGCAAGCCAATATATATATATATATATATATATTAACTTTTCGTTGCTTAACCAAAGTTGCCTTAGATGCATTTGTCAGTTAATAGTGGTGTTGCATAACACATGATCTTTCTGCTACATGCTTGACTTTGAGTTCCAAGAATTTAACTTTTTTTGCTTAATGAGATTGCAACGGATGTCAACTTGCACTTTGTATGTTGTGGAAAAGGTATCTACATAAGCACAGTTTGTCTCTGAGCATGATGAAACTGCATCATAGTGTGTTTATATTATATCGTTTGCGTATTAATTTTTTATTTAAAATCACTGAAGGATGCTATGCTGCATTTTATTATCCCTTTGATCTGCATATGTGTCTCACGTTGTTAAATATGGAACCTCACTCTGATTTGTATGCACTATAAACTCAAGAATCTTATGCATGTATGTATGTGCATTCTTGTGCATGTGCATTCATGCACCATGGCGCATGTGGCTATAAGGGTGCATCTTTGGACGGTATGTGTGTGGGTGGCAATGGGTCGGGCCAGATATGTGTCTGGTTGAAATACAGATATTCAAGTAAAACTTGTCAGTCCAAATCCAGTTGTCTTTAATATACAAGTTAGAACAAGTTGTTAGTGAAAGAGGTAAGACAACCTGACACATGGGATCCTTTTTATAACCTGTTTGGGTCAGGTTGGTTCAGGAATGACATAAATTGACCTGTTAAATAAACATCTGACATGATGTCAAACCTAATTTGATACAGTTAACATGACACGAACATGGTCGACCTATTAACACATGATGGTTCTCTAGTTTCATTGTTTCATATCTTGTTAACCTGTTGCAAATTGTTCCATGTAATGTTCTATATAACTTTAGTTTAATTGGTTTAATTTAATTCCGTACACGTGTAGTTAAATGGGTTGGTCCCATGTCACTTTCAGGCTCAGGTTGTAAGTTGTGTCAATTTGACCTGATCATGAGACTAGTCAATCTGGGTCAAACAGGTCGAGTCTTAAAATATCTCGATCTATTTAATAGGAGGCTTGGTCAGATCAATTTGTTATGATCCAAACCTGATTTCATGCAACCCAGACCTCTTAACTTCATGTCCAGTTCAAGACGGTATGCTGGTCGTGTCAGGTATTGTTAGCACCAGGCATTTGGATGAATATTTCCTTTGTGTATGCACATATGCGTTATATAGACTGAGCATTGTGATTATCTTGTAGATGAATGGAAATTTAATTCATTCCAGAGAACTCGCGATAGATCAGCATCCATGGGTGTCAAAACCAAGGGTGGAAGCATGTCTACTGGTACTTGTACTGACACTTAGGGCAGCAAGCAGTTCAGGTTGGATGGGGGGTGGAACAAGCCAAGCCAATCCATATCTGAATTTGGTCAGAAACTTGAACCCAAATCTAATCCAGGTCCCTTCCTTTGGATCGGCTAGGATTTAATATTAATTTTATCAATGCATTGATTTTTTGGGTGAAAAAAAATCCAAACACAAGTCATAAAAAGCATGTATGTTGATGACCTAATTAAATGCAAACATTATCAAAAGAATATTCTACATAGAATTTGATTGATAATGATGCATGATTATAATGAACAACATAAATTATTGACAATTTATAGCATGAGAAGTATACTGATTTCTTAAATTCAAGGAGGGTTTTGAAACAAACTATTTACTAGTTTTGAGTTATTTGTATTTAGATTCAAAATTTAAGGATTCAAATCCAATCCATATTCAAAATATGACATGATTTCGAATCAGAGCCTAATCCAAATAACTTCATTAGTGTTGGACAGGATTAATTTTGGATTGGTTCCAGATAGGAAACAGGTCAATGCAATCCACTTACAGCCTTACTGACACTTGATAAGTATGATATGTGCTAGTATGGTATCATGCCTCTTGGTACCAGCAAAACAGAGTAGACGTGAAATTCCATATGTCAGTATGGCACTGGTAGAGAGGGCTTACTGGTATGGGTACCTTACCAATATCACCCAAAACTCTTACAGATCAGTTTTCTTCCTTCGTCATACAAATAACAAGTGCATGAAATATTGTAGAATGGAAATTCCACAATAATGTAAATAACAGTTAAGAGGAAGAGGAATGCATTGATACTTGTACAATTACCTTACAGTCCTTACCAATGTGCTCCAGTGTAGATCAATACCTGGGCAAAATTCTTACAGATCATTTCTTCCTTGATCATGAAAGTAACAAGGAAATGCATGAAAAAATTGTAGAATGGTAAGTCCAGATAATATACACAACAGCTAGAAGAAGAGGACCACTTTGGTACTTGTACAAATTTTGGTTTTAAAAAAGTAAGTTTTGTCAAACTGAGGAATAATGAAGACCATATTTCTACAAGTGTACCATCTACTCTCGCAGGGACCCCAATAAATGAGTACTTTTTAAAAGTGTACAATCTTGTAATTAATCTACAAAGATAATAATTTAAATACTTCCATCATGTGCCCAGGTTCTTTGTTTTGCCTTCTTGTCCCCTCAAGATGCATTCATATGTGATATCCTCCCTAGTACCTTCTAAACATTTGGCACTAGTTCCACTAGTCATCAAGAAATGAAGAGTTGTCCATTTCATTGGCTCATTTGTTCTTTTAAGTTGAAGGTACATAGTTGAAGAAAGTACAACTTAAGGAATGGGTTGTTGAATGATGGACCTCATTGCTTTTGCTGCTTGCTATAAGCTACAACCAACAGTTTGGGCATTCATATATCTATCGTGTGATGAGAATTTTAATAAAGTTATCATAAAAAGTTCTTTGACTGAATGAATATCACTTGTTTTCTTTATTTAACTTTCAAGAAAGTTAAAACATATTATTGACTGCACATATTATATTTCCTCCAGACTAGATTCAGATTTAGTTTTCTTTTTTTTTGGAAGTATATTTCGAATTTATTTGCTGTTTTGCTCATATCCTCTCCTTAAATGCTTATATTTGTGCTTGAGAAATTGCCCAAGATCATGGTAAGATCAAATTTCTAATATTATTGCTGATCTGGAATAAATTTCAGATCTTGCAGTATTGCAAATTAACCAACCCTGGTCATATCCACATCAGTAGGCCACTGACAAGCATGTGGACTATATGTGATTGCCAAAAATTGCTGGAAGTTATTAAGGTTTTTGAGACATAATGTGGAGGTAGTAAATTAGTTTGAAAAGTCATTATGGAATAGGTTTATGCCATTCTGGATTATTACAATTGCTTTTAGTGTTTTTGGAAAGCATGGTTTTCAAGTACATAGATTTTTGGGTGAAATTAGCTATATACCTGCTCAAATTCCATTTGGACTCGAGGGCTCTAAGAAAGGTTATTTAGTTAGCACTATGTCTTAAAGAAAAAGTGATGTATGTCTTTCATCTTTTCTGACAAAGACCTCACGGCACCAAAGCTGGCACGAGACTCATGACCTAATTAATATGGTGGCCAAGAAGCAGTTCTACCAAAGACATCACAAGAATCTTCACTGATGGGCCTTTGGTTTATCGATTACATAATCAAGAACTATTTTGTTAGCATTTAAATCAACAGAGAGATTGTTGGAGTTAGGTACCATGTATGACACAGGTGGGCCCAAAAGGGAACTAAGTTATCACTTTGCAGCAAACCTAATGTGTGCTGTGTTTTGGTGAATGTGGACTTAATTACCAGAGGCCAAGTGAAACCCTGTATACATGCTCACAGCCCTAATAACTTAAATAAGTCTATAGAGGGACAGGAGAAATAATACAAGAACTCCAAAAAGAGGGATGAAATTCTCATAAAAAATAGTTAGTTCAAGTTAAAGCCTGTGAGACAAGTGGTGCCCAAAAGCCTCATTCCAATTCATGCTAGCAACATCAATGATTCTTAAGCAGAATTTAGTCCACTCCTTCCTGAGTCTGAGCTGCCCGATTGAATCCCTGCAACTTTAGGCCTGTAACATTAACAACAAATCAAGTTTAAGTTTACTAATGTTTTCCAAGGGGGTTGTTCTAATCGTAAGACTGCTAACCATAAAGTCAAATGCGGAAGCTGGGCACTTACAAGCCTAATAAATTACAAATGCATGAGAATTATAATGGCTTCCTATGCAGGCTCCATGGAGCAGGCTTCTTTTGGCTTGGTCACTGGACGTCTCTGCTCATATCTTCATCATGAATTTGATGATACATTCCTATGAATATTTATTGCTAAATCACTTGAGCAGCTTGTTCTTACTTTTCAAATCCAACATCTTTTGTACTAATGGTGAACGTCACTGGCGTTTTTGTTCAATAAAATCTTGCATATTTTGCCTCCATACACTTTTCTTGAATCAAATACAACTTTAATAATCACAACATTTGAGAATTGTATTAATTCTTGGTTTGTGGGACTTATTGTTCTTTGTATAAAGAAATGAAAGGAAGAAAGACGGCCATATTTTCTTCTTGAATAAATGGTTCTTCATTATTAACCAAATTCTTTAACATGCCAAAACATTCACACTTGTAATTGTTTCGAGATATAATCCCTTGTAATTTTTTTGACATATACCTCCTCCTCCTTTGATGTTTGTTCTTCAAATGATTGATAATCATGGTTAAAAATTAGTTCTTCAACCTAGATTCGTCAGAAGGCTTTAGAATATTATTCAAGGGAAGATGAACTAGCAACCATAAGTCTAATAATTAATCATATAGTTTAGGGGCAACAATCAACCATAACAATGGAACTGCTAACCAACCTAATGAATGCTAAAAATTTCGTGAAGTACCTACAAAAAAAAAACCACTATCCATATTCCAAACACTTGCTTCAACTTAATCAAACTACTTAATTTGCATCCGTGGTTGGTTGAAGTCCGCTGAATAGAATCAACGGGGCATTCTCAAGATTCCCAACCAGCCACCTGATCAGCCTAATGTCTCTTCACCTTAAACTATCTGCCACACACAATTATTAAATTAGCCTTAAATTCTCATGAATCAACCCAGGTGCCCTTTCTTTCACTATATTCCTTCCCTTCAAATCCAAAAACCTGAAAACTATTCCTGCTGTAAAACAAGACCAGACTGTTACGCCTTAGACCACATAAATTCCTTAACTATCTAGAATTCCAAAACTTATTGTTCAAGTTTGAGTGGTTTGACCAGCTCGATGTCAACTTGTTTGGTTCAAACTGTTTTAAGCTTCTATTTCGTTGACGGAGTAAACATACATTGGCTGGTTTTGGTTGAACACAGTCCTATATAACAGATCAGTCAAGTCCAAAAAAGGTTGATTTCAACTACCAATGAAATTCAAGGGTGCTTGATCTATTTGATTTAACAAAGAAGAACATTTTGGAAACATCTGAGCGGTCCTAGAATTTTTGAAATGGTTCAGTGTCTTGATATTTAGTTTTATATCATTATAATCCTGATTCGATAAGGGAATATAAATACTTCATACATGTTATTTAGTTTATATCATCATAATCTTGATTTTATTTAGGGGAATTTAAATACTTCATACATGATTTGTCCATCTATTTAGCAAACTGTCAAAACCACACTGCTGCATTTTGAGCATTACATTACTGTCTCTTCAAATATATATAAATTCTTGACCAACAAAATATTTCTGTGATGAATCAAACACTAGTTTTTGGAGTCTCCTGCATGGACCTGTTGGCGTGCCGTTCAGGATGCTGTTCGCTCAACAACATTCTTGTCTGCTTTTGTTGGAATCTTCCAGGTAACTATTTACTGATCAAGCATTTTCTTAGAATTCATGGCATTCACTTACTAATTGTCATCTTGGATGATGCTAGGGTGTCATCTGTTTGCACCGTAAGGCAGCAACAAAGGACCACAAACTTTTATATTGGTTTGCTGGTGGAATGTCTGCTCTTTCTGTACTTTTGGAAAGAAAGGTAGAAGAGGAGAGTTGGCTCTCTATGTGCTCCCTCGAGCTGGAGATTCTTTGTGGTATATCTTAGTTAATCGCCATATACTCCCTGATATAAAAATGCGGAGGTATTAACTTCCTTCTCCTTTGCTTATATCTAATTTAATAATTCATCTTTCAGAAGTTTAGTCAAATAAAACAGGTCAAATTTAGCTGAGGCTGGAGAACAAACCATACCCGGTATTTCTTTATCTAGGGTTGGCTTAGACTGTACTTTCTTTCTCTAGGAGTTGACCCTGATCTGGAGGCATGGGCCCTGGGATTTTTGTTGAATATTAGCATTTGGATCAGGACAGAGAAACTAAACAACCATAATTCGAGCAAGCTGAAATTAGTTTAGCTGTGTGTACCCATCTCATTTGTTTCAACACTCAACAGAAATACAAATGATCCTTAATCCTTCATTATGACAGTTGTTGGAAAAGGAGGGTCAAGGGTGACAGATTTGTAGCATAACACAGGACACTTATGCACACTGCTTGCCCTTGATCAAAAATTGCAAGGTGCTTGTTGTTGTACATGTTTTGCTACCTAGAAACATTGTTTGCCTAGTATGTGATGTTAATTTGTAGTTTACAGCGGTCTACTGCAGAAGGGGTCGTTCATGATATTACGTTTTGTAGAATGCTACTGGAATTTCATGTCTCTTAAATTAAATGAAATAGATATGATAAAAATGAGGTCACAATGGGCGTCAAAATGAACACTCTATAATAAATGTTGGGTAGATTTCCCAAAATCACTTAATCTGATGGCTCATCAATTGACAGGTGGCTCTTTTTGTTTATGCACGGGAGGAATCATGTACTACTTAGAGCATGAACCGGACACTATGGCTCCATTTCTTAGGCGTCTCATCCGTAGGTTCCTGGCAAGCAGAATCAGCAATCCAAGCTCATCTTCCAATCGGAATGCATCCTACTCCTACTTGCAGGCCCTGGGTGCAATAGAGAAACCAAAATCAAAGGAGAGCGAGGAGAAAGAAGCTGCTGCATCAGCAAAATACAATCTCGAGTCAATCCCTGGTCTTTAGACTTTCGATCTGTCAGGCGCATGGTAATGTGATTGCTCATATTTAGTTACGTATGTGCACATCTTTTTTCTGGGTTGATATTCGGTTCCCATTTTTTAGGTGCTATTTGCCGGGTCCATTTTCCATCTAGCAATCTGGTTCAGTGATGAATTTGCTTGTTCCCATTATAGAAGTTCCTGCTCGATTCTCATCACATTTAGATACAGATGTTAACCATGCGGTTATTGTTATGATTTTCACTTTTTTTTTTCCTTGGATAAACTGTCGTAATATTACACAGATGCAAAATGTTCAATAAATATACAGTTTACATTTGGGTTTATTGAGGCCTCCACTTCCTCAGTATATTATACTTTACCAAGGTTATCTTATACGCGTCTACTTTTAGTGAGTGCAGATCCTCGGCTCCTCTTCAGGTCCTTCGCTATGCAGCATTCAAATGTACAATAATGGCTGGAAAACAATTAACGTGGTTTCTTAATAGGGATGGGAAAAAGAGTGATGGAAATCAAAGCAGCGATATAAGTTCAAGCATAGAATGACATATCAAATATATCCTTGATGCGAAAACAGAGCTGAACGATATAACGTGTGCTCGTAACCTGAGCTGAATTGGAAACCATGCATGCATGCAACATGTTCCTCAAAAGGAACCAAGAATGCTTATGCAATCACCTCAATCTTTTATTCTCGAGGAAAAGGAAGGAAATGCCCAATTTGGCGTACTCACCTCGCCCAGGTCGGTGCCTTGCAAACTCGACCCTCAACCCGCTGGTCCGTCTGGAGATGAATCTCCGACCGTCATATCTCACCTCAACGGAACAGAAGGTTCCTGAGTTCATTACTTAAATAATTTTTTAAAAATTATTATTAAAATAATATATTTTTAATTATTATAAAATAATATAAATTTATAAAACGTCATTTGAAATGACGTTTTATAGTCTCTACATTACTACCCTCTCTGCTCCACGTGGACGATCAAAAAAAAAATTAAGCCATCATTGAAAATGATATTTTTGAAAATGCCATTTCAAATAGTATTTTTCAAATAGTATTTTTAAAATATCATTTCAAACGGCGACTTTAATTATTTACTTTTAAAAAAAAAATTTATAATTTTAAATTTATAAAAAATAAAATTTTGATTTTGATTCAAATAAAATTATCATTTCAAATTACTTTTCATATTTTAAATCAATTTTTTAAAAAAATATCACAAAAAAAATGAGTCTAAAAAAATAAAAAATAAAATTATAATTCTAAA
>KE507604.1:75193-88765 GCA_000441515.1 Elaeis oleifera
AATTTGAAATGATAATTTTATTTGAATCAAAATTAAATTTTATTTTTAAATTAAATTATAATTATAATTTTATTATTTTTTATTTTTTATTTTTTTAAGTAAATAATTGAAGTCGCCGTTTGAAATGGCGTTTTTGAAAACGTCATTTTAAATGATGATTTTATTATTTTTTTTAGTCGTCCACGTGGAGTAGAGAGGGTAGTGATGTGAAGGCTATAAAATATAATTTTAAATAATATTTTATAAATTTATATTATTTTATAAATAATTTAAAATATATTATTTTGATAAATAATTTTTTTTAAAATTACTTAGGTAATGAACTCAGGTTCTCTTCCCTGCTTCTCTTGCCGTGCCTTTGGATCTGGCGGCGTACCCAGACCTCTTAAATTTGGCAGCTCAGTTGCAGTTGGGGGATTTCGAATGTGAGACCAGTCAATGGGTCCAAGTGGATCCGGATTCTTGGGTGTAGTCCCATTCGAAGCATCTGCCCTCTTCGACAGTGAAGTTGCTGCAGGCCCCGCCAACTGGACTTCTCCCTCTCTGCTTCCGAGGCCCATATTTCTACTCCACAGGGCCTAATGGCCATAACGGTTTCACCATGCTGCCCTTAGTCCTAATTCGGGTGTCGAACCAGCCCACGCCCAAGCGCTCCCGTCAGATGAGCCTAGCCTCCCCTTTAAATCAACCTCTGACCCAGGTCCCATCTTCCGACCAACCTCTCTGAGCCAGCTTCCGAGTCTCAACTTCATCGAAAATGCTATCTCAGAGCCCCAGCTGTCCGTCCGTGGGGCTCTACAGCTTGGCTTCTCTCCTCTAGGAAGAAGAAATCAGGGGTTGATGCATCTGCTGAACCCTCCCCATTCTCATCAAGTACCCTCTGTCCATGTCCTGAAACATTGCTAAATTGGGATGGCAGTATGGTCGATCAATCCCCGATGATGATGCTGAAAACTGTATTCACCCGATACTAGTCATGGAAAACGACAGAGCTCATGAGGCAGAGAAGCCTTGGTATGTGCTTCCTCTGTTTCATTCAGAGATGTCGCCTTTGGTATGTCTCCAGTGTCCTACATCTCTCTGTGTGCCCTCTTCCCTTTGGTCTTCCCGCTGCTGTTCTGGTTCATGTTATGTGGTGCTGCAATCTTTTCCTCTCTACTAGTTGGCTATTTCCTGGGTATCAAGAATTTTATGCCCTCTGTTCAACTCGGCAGCACGCGCTGATCGCTAGAGGTTTCATGCGCACTCCGCGATGTCCTTCTTTGTGCCCCAACCAAAGAAAGGCGGTTAAAGGCGCGATTGTCTGTTCAAACTGCCTTGCTCTAGATTCCACTTCCCCTTCCATTTTGAAATCTCTTCACAAAGGACAGATCGACTCTTGGGTTGCTTTAATGCCAGAGGATTGGGTTGGGTGGGGGTGGCCTTCCAGAAAAGGCCAGAACCTTGTCAAGCAGTCACCGCTTCGGAATGAACTAAATGAATAAATGAATTGAACCCTCTGTTTAAACTCCCATAAGGGCAGGATGCCAAATGAAGGCACGAAATGATCTAACACCTAGAAAGAATGACATAGCATAAATTTTTCAAAATAAAAAAAAAAATTATATAAAAATACTCCATCAATTTTAATCTAATTTTAAAATATATCAATATGATGCAACTGTTTACTTACTAATAAATTATGTTAATTTTTCTCTCAATAAACGAAATACCTTTCGTTCATATTAAAGAGATCACCAATGAAAAGGGATGGGCATTGAGAGAGCCACTATAGAGAGAAAAAGTGGGATTGTGGAGGTCATGGTGGAGGGGAAGGATGGCATTAAAGGCCTTATGGATAAGATTGAAGGAGGAGAAAAAGATAATAAGAAAAAAGAAAAGAAGAAAAAAGATTGCTGGCAATGAATGGGTGGAGGAGAAAAAAATACTATAGATGGAGAGGGCTCATGGACCGTCTTGGAGGAAGTGGATAACAACAAGAAGATGAAGAAGAGAAGGAGAAAAAATGGATTGCTAATGAAAAGGGATGGTGGTAGAGGATGCCGTTGTAGAAAGTTAGGATTTATGAATAGACTTGAAGAAGGAAGAGGAGGAGAAGAAATATGTGAGGAGAAAAGAGATGATGATTTATAAATAACTTGGAAGAAAATGATGAAGAGGAGAAATGGATGAGAAAGAATAAGAAGAGCGAGATGGAAGGTTATCAGCAAAAATAGTTAGAGATGGAGAGAGCCACTATGGAGGGAAAGGACTAATAAATGAGCTTAGAGAAGGAAGAAGAGGAAAATGGATGAAGAAAAAAAGAAAATCACTAATGAGGAATAGACGGAGATGGAAAGAACCACTATGGAAGAGAAGAAATAGATGAGGAATAAAGAAGGGTGAAGAAAAAAGAGGGACACCAACAATGAACGTGGAGGAAATCAATCGAAGAGGAGGAAGAAAGGAGGAAGAATGTGAAGATAAAAATATTTTATCATTTTATAAATAATGATATCATATGGTAGTCACATAACATCATTCTGTTAACGTGGACTACTTTGGAACATATCGGTAACTAAAAAAATCAGTTAGATATATTTTAAAATATAAGAAGTATAAATAAATTAAACTAAATTAAAAAATATTACTATAATTCTCTTAAATAAAAATATTATTCTACAATATATTTGCATATAGTGGATATTCACACCAAATACTTCCATTTTGGAGTGTCAATTATAAATCTCGTAGTTCATCCTCTATTATCTTCCGTTCTAATCTGGTTAAGACTTAGAAACCTATGGCGCATAAGGTCCTGTAGACGGTGACCTCTCATTGGTACCAATCATATGCTTTATTCATAGCCACTGGCTGAAGTATGGTTAGTTTTTAACTCTTCCCCCCATATGCAAAGATACGGGAAAATTACACTCTCCTTCAGCAAGATCACTGATCTAAACAATCATACCTGAATTAATAGAATAAATAAACTTAAATAAGCAGAATCGCTTTCAAAGTGGCAAGGAATTATTGGCTGTTAAATACATCTCATAAAACAGATGATTTATATTGTAACTCATTCTGCACATGGTCAGTATCTTAAATTTCGACAATAATTTGTGGGCCATATAAAGCTGATTAAATGCTGTACATGGGAAGTGACCTTTTAATCTGAAAACTTACAAATGTTATATGTCTTTTTACCAATTCTACATTCAATGCCACCAAACTCGCACATAAAGATATCTTTCTGCAAGGAATTTGAATTGCCGTGGGATCTATCAAACTCTTCAACTGCCTGCTTTAGCTTGTAGCTGATATCACCTAATGCCCACACCAATGATATATGGGGCCGTGGATTCTGCCATCAGTAACAATGAGTGCTTAGAAAAATGTGTCTTTCTTTTAAGAAAAAAGAGCATCAGATGTCATTATCATATTTCACAATGTTGTCACAAGGTTATTATGAGTGCAATAGAAACAAAATGCCAGGTTAAAATATTGTTAAAAATAGAAGAATTCTACCAGAAATGAGTGTATTAGATAGAGGCTGAGCAATACCGGCAAATGCATAGAGGGAGGGGCAAAAAACTAGTTTTACATCTGTCGGCTACATGAAACAGAGGGCAGATATCATTTTGAAACTATGAGTTAGACCAACAATGTATAGAGGAGAAAAAACTATTTTAAATCTGTTGGCTACATGAAACAAAGGGCAGATACAGTTTTAAACATGAAAGCAAAAGACATCTAGTTTGGAAGGTTAAAATTATTGGAGGAAAGGACAAAGAAGACTTGAAAGGAATCAATGACAAGAAATTCCAATATGCACTTTATATTGGAAGAATCAAGTTTGTTAGGAACCAAAGATGAAGCAGGAACCTTAAAAAACAGATGATGGAGGGATAGCAACAATGCCTATGCATCTGTATTGATCATTCATTATACCTAGTTATATCCATGACTTGTAGTTAATCTTGTAAAATTACCCAATATCGACAGATGCCAAGTTTGATGACCCACAAGGCAGCAGAATGGAGGAACGGCTTTATGCTTCTGGTGGCTCTAGTGCCAATGCAACTAGTTCAGTTATTGTCAGTTTATTTTAGAAGTATACCTTATAAAATTCAGGAAGGCCATGCAGTCTATATATATCATCAATGATGTGAATCTGCTTAGTTATCTGCAAAATAATGAAGCCAAAAATAGTGTAGATAAGATAAATATAAAAAAGGGGAAAAAGAAAGCGGAGATGGGCAGTAAAGATGCTTTGAAATAAGAAAACAGATCAAATACAATGAACTTTATTTCGACTATTAAAAATATTTATTTTCTAATACTAATACCAGTAACAATACAATCAACAAGTTGACACTTCAGTTGGAGGGTAAGAAGAGGTGTATGCTGATTAAGGAAATATCATCTTTGTATAACCGACTACCAAGAAAAAAAAACAATGAAGTAGCATTTAAGAGTATTTTATTTCTTAACAATGTATGCTTTAAGCCACTGAGATCCTTTAAAACAAATATAAATAACCAGGTTCTAAACATTAAGACAAGTTGACACACTCTTATGAATATTCTTGAAACAAGTAACTACATCCTAATAATTTAGCACATAAGATAAATCCTCCAAAATGGAAGCAAAGAGTTGGATCAGCACCACACCAGGAAAATGTTTCATAATTTAATTAAGTACCTCTACATAAGCATCTGCCTCTATGCCTCTTTAACTTAATGACATTTTTCAAACAAAACTATTTGAAGAATAAATGAACAAAATGTTATTGGGAGGAGGAAAGATAAAACAGAAACGACGGGTTCTCTGCCACAATCACCAATATGGGCTGGCTGCATCAAACTGTGAAAAAAGTGCCACAAGCATTGCATCTTCTTTTTCCTCTTTTTCTTTCTTTACTTTTTCCTGGGTTCATGTCAATGGCAGCTCTCCACATCTTGTGCTTCACTTTAGCCCAAAGCTAGAAGGGTTGCCAAACTCATGTAATATCAAAAAAACTGTCTACTTGTGGCATTTGTTTTTCAGAAATATGTGAGCAGAATATGCCTTTTGGAAGCTTTGCTCGGTGCAAGAATTTCCTACTTCCTATTGAAGCCGGTTCCAAAAAATTTCATATTTAGCATTCATAACTAAAGTCAGGTTTTGTAAACCAACTACAACATCTCTAACTATAACAAAAGCACATTCAAAGTTGCAAGCAAAATGTCTCAAAGATACCTCTGGTAGTCCTCGTGCTATGACTTCCAGTGAAAGAAAGGTACGTGTCCGGTCATCATTAACAAAACCTCCCATTTATTGAACTCTATCCAATATCTGCTTTCCAATGAAAACAATAGTAAAACAAAGAACAACACCATCACCTAACACGTTATAGCAGGAGTCTGAAAAATTCACATGCACAGATAGTCATGATAGTGTGAAGCTAGTTAAGCATTTTGTGATTGAATTATTATAGAGTAAAGATATATCTGAATTCTGACCGTCTCTGAGATTTGAAATTCTGACGGAGCATTGCCACAATGGAGTCAATCTGATGTACTTGAATTGGAACAGTTCTTCCCAAGCTAATGTGAAATTCTCTTCCAAAGAGTATTTGTTCAAGCTTCTGATCATCTTTGCAAAATTCACTAAGTGCACAGTCAATATCAACAGCATAGAGGCCAGGTACACGAGATGCTATTATTTTCAGAAAATATGCTAGTTGCTTTCTTGTTGTAGATGGCATACAAACTGCAGGAGTGAAAGTATGATTGCTTAGAAGTCATCAAAGAGCAGGACATGTCGGAAAGCTTTCCCAAATTGTGACAATGGCAAGGTTAAAACATGGTAAATTGAGAATGGATAGACACACACACGTAAAGCACTCACACACATATTAAGTGTGAACACTCGATGCACAAACATGCAAGCACACACTTACATATATAAGATACATATTACATACACCATACCTATATATTAATTTTTAAAAATATCAATCTAAGTATTAGAGGAAAAATTCCTATGTACTAGTGGCATGAGGTGATTATCATCATCTTACAAGCCTTTTCTCATTATAAATGTTGTTATAGAGCACCATTCAAGTTGAGAAGGTTTCATGGAAGGATTTAGCAGGTTCTAAACTGGTTACCATACTTTCATCAACCATTTAGAAATTTCTCCCATGTTCCTTGCTAAGGAAAATTCAGGTTGGAATGAGCCCACCAAGAAATATATTAGGCCGAGAATTTTGACCCTAAGCCATTTATCCAAAATTGAGCTGACCTGTTTGTTCCATGGGTTGGCTACAGGTCAGGATTACTTGACCACTCACTTTTTTGCCTTTTTTTTTTCTTGAGAAATATGGTGGAGATCCAACTCTCATTTCATTAAGTATGAAATGGGATTGTCCAAAAGCAGAACAGAAGATCTCTGCAAGACCTGAAGAAAGAGCTATAGCTACATGGCTCCAGATCTGGTGCAATACCAGAGAACCCCCTATCTAAACAAAGGACCTCACCAACCCAAATCTCACAAGCAACCCTAAGCCAGCCAGTTGATCAAGTTCGGATTGGTGATCTTGGCGCATCAGGACACTAGACCATTGAATATTGACCCGAAAGTTCATATTCCTGTGCCTCTTAGAGAGAACGAGAGAGAGAGAGTCCTAATCAACCTACTACCTCCTCTCCCAGTTGAAGGTTCCTCATCCTCTTTCCTCTTTCCTCTTCCTTTCCCCATATCCATTATCCTTGTCCTCACTCCACCATCTTGCTCAAAGGCAGCCACCCCATGCCATGCCATCAAGACCACCTCTGCATTGCCAATAAGGCATTCATGGACCAAGCTACCATGCCATCAGCAAGATTAGCAGCTATCACCATGCCAAACATGACCAATTCCATTAGGCTCTCTCTCTCTCTCTTCTTGCTCTTCTTCTTCTTCTTCTTCTTCTTTTGCTTCAAATGATGCTGCCACCAAGCCAACAAACTGCTATTCGAACTCTAGTCAATTCTAAATGCTTCACAACCGCCACCACACCAATCTCCGTTACATCATGGCTCCTCTTTCCTATGCAGCATGAGTTGATGGTTCAGGCTCGAGTAAGTGAATTTGAGCTACCAGCAGATTCAGGACAGCTTTCTTGAACCCCTGTCCAGCTGAGTCATGTTCAGATCAAGGCTAATAAGACTTGAGCAATAGAGGATGATCCAACCCATCAATTATCATCATTACAGACAAGGCTTGTTGGCAAGTAGAGAAAACTACTTATAATATCTTACGAGGTAATGATAAGAAAGTGTATATTCTGAAATTAAAATTAGATTTAGGTTTGGGAGGAAAAAAAAGGACATGTACGGGAAATGAACAATAATGTGAAAAGTTAGAGCTACGGCCAGCCAATGCAGCAAAAAAGAATGAAAAGCAACTGTTGGATAATGATAAAACTCATGTCAGCAGCAAATACAAACTTCAGATGACAAAATTATAAAATAAAAAGTGATAAGGGAAAGCAACCTGGAACATAGACATGCAGAGCATAGTTTCCTTCAACATGCGGGAAGCTTCTAATGCGGCTTGCTTTATTAGTAGATGAAACATCTGCAAAAAAACAAGTATTTTACAATGAAATAATAATTAAATAAATTTCATGAGGCTTCAGTGTTCAATAATTGATAAAATCAGGTTACAGAGAATTGTGACATAATAACAGATTTCCATAACAAAACAATGTACCTATCTGGAATTGGATGATGTCAAGTATACAATGCAGGAGAAGAAGAAAAATGTAGCAGGTTTCACATTTTTATTTTGTGATTAATAGAGACTAATTTAAAGCTTATGGCTTTGCAATGGGATATGCATAAGCTGAGTGGTTAGTGAATTGTGACTTCCAAGATTGGTTTGCAAATGACACAATATAAATTGCTCCAAGGAAGCAATAAAGAACAAAGAGCAAAGATGATACAATTTCAATAGGAAAAGTCTACTTATACAAATTGGATGCAGGTGATGTTAGCGAACACAAATAACAAAATAAAATTTGGTACAAAAGAACTGGAAGGTCAGTTAGTAAGTATTTCTTGGTTCTCTAAGTTCTAATGAGGCAATTGAATTCAAGTATTGAGTAGAAAAGTCGAAGCAAAGGCATTGACAAGGCTGGAGCAGAAAACCCCTTTGAGACACATACCGAATATATGGTTCTTAGATAGTACAATTATTAAGCATAAGTCTTACTTACTTTTAGCTAAACTCAGACATCAAAAAAAATGGTGACAAGCGATAATGGTTGTCATCTGCAAATTATCATAGTGAACCAACATACAGTCGGTAATATGCACCAATTTCCACATAAAGCATGACCGCTTAAGTTGCTTGAACAGGCAGCATCTCGTGTTGATGAACAACGACGGATTGCGCTGATGGAAGTTACTGATGATTGAAGAAAATTCACAAAGGCGGGCCCAAATGAATGAGATAATTTTTTTTTTTTAGAGTCAGTAGAGACTATAATCAACTCAATCAAAACAGAAAAGTCGAGTGAAAACAAATAAAAGTAATATCTATCATCTCGCAAGCCATAATATGATGAAACGATTGTTATACATTTGAATCATATCAACAAAATGATCAAAGCACCGATCAATGGAATGAATCCTCTTTGAAGAAGCAAAACAGATAGATCAATCGATCAAATTCTTGCAAGAAAATTCACATGAAGAGAGCACCATACCTAGAAAATTTGGGGGTTGGAGGAGATCGAGAGGCGGCGGCGGCGGCAATCCCTCCGATCCCCTCGGGTTCGGGTTCGAAACTTGGCGGGAATCTGCATAGCTGCTGCTTCTTGGAGGAGACGACTCATCATCCGACTCCGAGTCGGTGCCGTACGTGGCCCTCAGAGCCTCCATCCCACTCCCTCTCTCTCTTGGACGACTTCGGAGGCTTCGCGTTTGGCCACCGCCTCGTTATTACATAGACGCACTTAGATCCCGTACCTTAATCGGCGATGCTCATCTGGATTGACGGCTGTAGGTGACTTAACGGAAACTCAAACCAGAAGGTCCGAGTCCGAACCCAACTAGAAAACGTATGGCCTCCTCTATTCTTTATAAATAAGTCATCTTAACGAAGTGAGCGTTCGCCGCCTCTTCTCCAAACTTTTTCTTATGAATAAAGAATAAGTATTTTACTAAATAATATTTGTTTCATTTATTAAGGTGTGAAAGACCAATAGAAGTTGTTTTGAAGGAGTTCTAAAGTTGACAACAGAAGTTGTTATCTTCTCAGGCATGCAACAGACCGAAGACCTTAATTTTTCTGGGAGAAGATGAAAGACAGAGGATGCATCTTAAGAAATTTCAAAAAGAGCTTCTCGGCAAGGGGCTTGTCTGTCCGGAGCGTGGATTGAAGGTGAGACAGGATCTCTGCCGAAATTTTGAGATCCTGGAAAGCCTTTTTCTTTTCTTTTTTTTTAATGTATATATATATGCTAGAGGATAAGACATTCAAATGATGATCTACTGAACTCCTTCAAATTCGGAATTCCCAGGTCCCGCTCCTTGGATTTGTATATGATGTTCCGTTTCATCGGGGAATTGAACGGGAGGAGTTTTGAACACCTTTCCAAAGGAAAAACGTCATGTGTCCAACTCGGCCATCAGCCTAGGGAGAAGGAAGATGGACATGTAATGAAGTGGTAATGCTACGAGGACCAATGCTACAAATATGTCTAGTTGACCCACAGCTAGATCTGACCCTAACCTATTTAGACCCAACTCAGCCAATTCCTAGAGACCCATGGGGTCAGGTCGAGTTCAAATATTAGTTCCATTCTATGTTTCTGGCCAAGTCTGGATCACATAAACCTTAGATGCATCCTGACCTAATCCAATCTATATACTATAGTTACTCGATTCTTCCAAACCTAAATTAATCTGAAGAAAGCATTCCCAGTCATTTCTTCTTTTCCTTTATTAAGATAAAAATGCTACGACTAATATCATTGCATCAAGAAAGTTCAGCTAGAGGCTATTAGCCTCTTGAAGTGGAGCATTAATTCATGAAGTTTTGAATATATTAGCAAATAATTATTTTTGTGGCAATGTAAATTTAATTTAATTGAAAAAAGAAAAAACAAAATTTCACTCATAAAAATCTCTTCAATAAGCAAATGTAGATGTCGATCTGAATCGGGATTTGCTACAGTATTCCTTAAATAATATTTTATTATAATAGATATTAAGACATCATGCTACCAACATTTTTTTATATTTGATTATTTTTAAAAATAATATTTTATTATTTTTAATCTTCTTCATTGCTTCTCCTCATCGTCGCCCACTTTCCAGCCGCCCCCATCCTCCCCTTCTTTGCCCATCTATCATCCACTCAGGCTTGCCGCCTCAACCATCCTTTTCTTCTCCTCCTCTTCCTTCGTCTATCTCTTTGCCAATCGAGCTCGCTGCTCGCCTCTCCGCCGTTTGCTTCCCCACCCATTTTTTCCTTCTGTCTCTTGGACCCACCGCCACAAGCCTTTTTGGAGCCACATGCTGCTCCTCTTTCGCCACTTGCCTCTCCAATGCCACATGCTGACCCCGCGCAAGAAGGAGCGGTGCTCTATCAGAAAGGAGGGAGGAGGAAGGAGAAAGAAGGAGGGGTTTGGAACCCACCAACTTTTTGATTTTAGGATTGCATTTGAAATTTGAGTTATTCACTTCACCAGTCATGCATATGACCAATGGAAATTGGTTGCTGATAAATACATCAATGTAAATATCGAAAACGAATGGTTAAAAAAAGTTAATAGTGAAATGACTAAAAAAGAGTTTTGGAGCACCGTAGTAGAACTCATCTGAATTGGATTTAGTTTGAACTTGAATTTTTGGGTCCAGGTCATACATGATTTAATATGATCCAAACAAACCTTTGTCTAAAATATTATCCTTGGACCTGCTTGACCCACCATGCTTATCTACTAGATTGGGTCCAAGTCAATTGTTAAGACTTGTATACAAAATTGGGTTTGATCAGAGTCAAGCATGCCTTCATCTAACTCAATCTATTTGCAAACCCAAAATGAAATGAGTCAATCAAGATACGTCTTGTTGCGGCCAATCCCCTCGTCGCGCCTGATCGCCGGGAGCAAGCACCTGCACGGGAAGTCCACTCAGACTGGAGGGGGCCTCCGGCGGGGACCCTCCGACGGTCAAGTCAGAGAGGAGACTAGGCAACAGTAAAAAGGAGAACCAGAGAGCTCAGCGGTGGGGAGAGCTTTCGAGGGCTCGAGAGGACTTCAGAGAGCTCACCAGAGCTGTTGCCTTACCTCTTTTTATAGTGGGAGGTGGTATGGTTCTGCCGTCTGTAATGTTGACAACTGTAGAGCTGTCAAATCGCCCTGGGCTGTCACTTCGCCGGGGGTTGCCATGTTGTCGATGGATTGATAGGTCCTAGAAATTAATTGGCGTCCTTAGTAGGACACTTCTCCATATCCCTGGCAGGGCAAGGCCTCCTGGCGGTCGTACGGCGTGTCCTCGATAGAACTGCAGCCCATGCCGGTCGTTCAGCAGTCGTGGAGGGGCTGGCCGACTGTGTGTCGGGACTTGGCCGTCGGGTAGTGACTTCAGAGTGTGGCCGGCATCCGAAGGGTCCGTGGAAGTCGGGTGTCAGCCGCTCGCCCGACGGTGAGTCGACGTCGTCCCACCCGGTATAGAGTCGGCTTTCGGGCGGTCGGAGTCGGTGTCGGCCAGTCGGACCGACACGTCTAGGCCGGCCATTACCGACAGTCGCTGTCGGCATCGTCCGTTGTCAGTCGGACGGAGTCGGTCGGTCGGTCCATCTCGGAGATCGGCCTGTGTCGGGATCCGTAGAGGAGTTGGCACCGATCGGTGTCGGAGAGCCGGCATTGGTGAGTCAGTGTCGGGATCCGTTGGTGAGTCGGGATCATGATCAGTCGGCGTCAGGGTCAGTCAGTATATCCCAACAGTTGCCCCCACTCCCGAGCCCGATGTCACGTCGGTGTCGGACGAATGGAGTGGATCTTTGTCGCGTCATGTCCTGATCCTGCTGACCTCACCACATATCGATCCAGACAAAAAGTGGTGTCAGACGATCCGGTGTCGGACGATCCGGTGTCAGACCGAACGGTGTCAGACCGCATGGTGTTGGACGATCCGGTGTTAGACCGTACGGTATCAGACCGCATGGTGTCGGATGATCCGGTGTCAAGCACCTTTTGGGGAATGTAAACCGCAGTCAGGAGCCCCGCTTGGGAGCGCGGACCGCCGTCAGGCGTCCCCTCGGAATGCGGAACGCCGCAGACGAATTAACTCTGGGATGCGGCGCTCTCGCCACGTGTCGGCTGGTTGTTGGGGAGGAGCCACTCGCGCGGATGGTGGCCACGTGGCGGGATCAGGGACGGGTGCGTCGAACAGTCGGCCGAGCGAGGGCCCAGAGGTTGCCACGTGTCGCCCATCCGGGAGGTCTTCGTCGCGCGCGCCCCCATCCCAGCCGTCGAAGAGTTCTATAAATAGAAGGTCGTCTGCATCCAAAATTTCATTTTTCTGCTCTGCTGTGGAAACTCTGTCCGTGAGGTCCCGCGTCCAAGGTAGCCTTGTCTCTGCCCTTTGTCCTTGAAAAGCTTCTTCGAGTTTTCAGCCTTCTTCCGGTTCCTTTCTCCTTCTTCCCTTCTTCCTTTTCCTTCTTTCTTTTTCTTCTTCCTTCTTCCTGCTAGTCTTGGTGCCATGGCCAGGACCTCTCCACGGGAAAGTCGGTCGGGAAACCCGACTGACGATTTTCGGTCGGTCCTGGAGGTGGAGATCTCTTCGCTTTCGGGACCGAACGTCGATCGGCTTCGGGAGCAATATTGTATCCCAGAGCAGTTTCGACTGTTCGCCCCTGGGGCCGACGATCGGGTGAACCGCCCGCCCACGGGCCAGGTGGCGTTTTACGTCGAGGACCTCCGGGCTGGTCTTCATCTTTCAGTTTCGGAGTTCGTCCGGAACGTGCTCGATTACTACGGACTGTGTCCGGCGCAGTTGGCGTCGAACTCAGTTCTGATAATCATCAGCTTTGCCCTTTTGTGTCGGCTTTTGCCGACTGAACCTCGAATTTTCTCTTTCGGGCCTTTTTTGTTCTCCGGCCCACCCTAAAGTCCGAGGGTGGTGGTTTTTCAACCCCCGGAAGGATCTTTCCTTCATCATTGGACTTCCATCCTCTATCCATGGGTGGAAGAACCAGTTCTTCTTTACCTCTTCCTCTTCTGCTTGGGGGTTCTCCTCTCGCTGGGGCGAACCCCACACTTGGCCGAATGAAATAATCGGGTGGAGGAGGGCGATCGGGAGGACTTCTACCGACTGAAAGATATGTCGGTGCCGAAGCAGAGGGAGCTTGTTACCGAGCAAGCTCTCTATGATGCTGGCCTGAGCCTGGTCCCCCGCTTAGGTACGGTCTGACTCACTAGTCGTTTTTTGCTTTTGTTTGCCTCGAACCCGTACTGACTCTTCTGTCGGGATCGCAGGGGTACCATCGAAGATGAGGCCGTCGGATGCCGAAATCAGGCAGTTCGCGGTCAGGAGGAGACCGTCGTCCGGG
>KE507608.1:0-14423 GCA_000441515.1 Elaeis oleifera
GCATATATCAATTTCAGCATATGAGATAGATCCATGTGGTTTTATATTTTATGCATACATAATTCAGATTAAAAATATTTTAATCTTATTCTCTGCTGCGGTGTTTAAAAATAAATTTTAAAATACATATACATGCACCAAATCCTAAATTCCAACACACATATCTCACTACTAGATAGAATTAAATCTATAGGGTTACACAAACAAAGATTTTGGTCTTTGATTGCACAATTGGACCAAGTATAGTCTAATTGGGTTAGAATTAATTAAGTCCTAATTTTGGATTTAAGAAAGCCATGCTAGCACATAGTTAAACTCATTTACTCATTTTCTCCTACTTGATTTGGGTTTCCTATTAGATAGGATTAAATCAAATTGAAGCAAGCTCTATTAGGCACCAAGAGTTAGTGAACGCAAAATTCCCTGAACAACCTAATTTGATTAGGTTTGTGGGGGCACCAAATGTTGGCGCCACCCAATCTTATTTGACCATGAGGAGGGTGCATGCCCACATGGATTAGATCCATGTGTGTCACCCATTAAAGATAAGAGGGAGAGAGAGAAGAGGATAAAGCCCATCTAATTTAAATGAGGGTGGTTGTGAGTTTGAATTTGAACTTGAAGCATTCAAATTCGAAATCAAATGAGGATAAGTTTGGGACACAACTTCCTTATCTCTTCACCATGCCAATCTGAGTATCTCATGTATTTTGTGGGACAAAATGAGGGAGAAATCAAAGTGGGATGGCACCAAGCAGAGTCCTTCTGCTTTAAGGCATCCGATCCAATCAGATGCCTATATAAAGGGTCCCCTTTCGATCGGTTATGAAAAAATTTTTATGAGATAAAAATTTTTTATGCCCCCTCTCCTCTTCTCCATGCCATCTCCCTCTTCTCTCTTTGATTTCTAACCTTCTTTCACATCCACAGGTGTTGGTCATGCCGTTTGGTGGGTTTGAAGTGTCGAAAGCCATCAGATCTATGCAAAGAAGCGAGAAGGCTGCGATCAAAGGCTGATCGAAGCTTTGCTGGAGATTAGATCAAAAGCTGACCAAAGAGTTTGCAAATCCATCTAGAAGTTGGTGGATTGAACAAGAAAAAAGCATCCTAATCCAAGTTCGAGTGGATACCTGTAAAGGTCGGATACGTACACGGCTCAACAGTGAATCTCGAAAATCCATGGATCATCGGATTGCAGAGTTCATCTGTCTGTGCAAAGATGATATGATCACATACCATCTGATTTAAAGTTGTTAAATCTCTAATTCTCTAATGTTAGATGCATGATCGATCTGACCACAATCAAGATCGGATCTCGATTTGATTACATGTCGGATCAAGAAAATTTTTGAAGTCCGCTGCATCCTGATCTGATCGATTGGACGTGCGGTCATTCCTTCAGCTGGTATCAGAGCCAGATTGTTGAGACCATGCATCTAAAATTAGGATGAGATCTAAATTAAATTAGATCTGAGTTGTGTTTAGATCTGAATTAAAAATGGACTAGATCTGATTGATGCATGCAACTGAAGTTAGATTAGATATAGATTTTAGCTTTTCGATGTAATTAGCATGTATAGTATTAGATCTGAACTTTATGCTCTTACTAGATCTTATTTTTATACTTAATCTGATAGTAAGAATTAGATCTAAAACTAAAATATTAGAAAATTGAAAATCAGTAAACTAACTAAGTGCATAGAACTTAACATATGTTATGTTGCATGAGATGCATAGATCTGACACATATGTGATATGTACATTTAATTTAGTTCTTAGTAGCCTAGTACTTAGAATGAGTACATCACTAGGGAATCCGATCATAATAGGAAGCAAAAATTAAAGTCTCTCTCTTATCCAATCGATGGATTCTTATATGGCATGTAGGTGTGCCACTATGATGTCTCATGAAGAAGAACTGCAAAATAAAGAAACTTATTTTCTACAAAATCCTAGATCTAAAATCCTAGGATCTATTTGTATATATTGCATTTTGAGTTGTTTAGATTTGTAAAATAATTTTCACATCTAAACTAGAACTTTTAATGATGCACTTATAACTTGAAAAATTGAAATCTGTGGCTAGCACACCTGTGGAGTCGACTCAGTTCTTGTTCGAGTTGACTCGAGACCCTAATGAGTCGGCTCAATTTGCAAATAAGCCAGCTCAATTATGTAGGCTATGGCTGCAGAGTTTCTGTTCATCACAGGTGAGTCGACTTAGTCTTAGAGTCGAATTGACTCACTATGACGGGTCGACTCGAATCTAGGATGAGTCGATTTTAATTTTGGATAGAAGTTCTGTATGAGATACAATCAAATATAGTCTAGATTTGAAATTATTTTGACATCTAAACTAAATCCATGTTTATAATGCATTAATTGAGAATTTAGATATGAAATTAAGAGATCTAAAAATTGAGAATTCAAGATCTAATTTCGTTGCATAAAACATTGGGTTATCGATGTGGGTAGCTCAATTAGGTCTAGTTTTGAGTAGTTGATCAAACTGAATCAAAAGTTGACTAGGATTGGATCAAGTGTGCTCATGACCAACTCAATAATTGTAGATTGATCGGATCAATTAACAACCACATGTTATTGATCAAATAAAGAGCTAATTTAGCTCAATGGTTTGAGTCCGAGCCTAGACTGACCTATTCGATTCTAATCGATCAATTGATGTCTAAGGTAAGTCTCGATCGTGATTTTCAATTGGGATCATGCTTACTTGGCTATAAACAAATAGTGTCTAAGGCAAGCATCTGCAACCTCCTAACAATTATACTTATCTGACCAACTTGATCGATCTAGTTTTGAATTAGGTTGCTTAATGATTCGAGCTAGCCCATGCCATTAGGTTAGTCATAACAGTTATGACTAAATTAAGGATGAGACTTAAATCTAAATCTTCTTATTAAATATTAAGTCTAACGATTTTTTACTATTGTAGTTGTGTGGGTCCTTCTCGGAGTTGATTGTGCTCGACTGGTTATAGTGGTTCAGTTGCACTGGAAAGATGCAACCACACTATTGGCATGAGATGCTATGGGGTGGAGATGGGGTTGGCTTAATATTTCGGATACGGTGAGGAACCCAATAATGACTCCATTTCACATGAACGATGGGTCTGACTTAACTAATGAGTGGGCTAATATTCCAGGCACGGTGAGGCTTTATGAATTAAAGATCGAGATTGGTTAGAACATATTTGGAGAAATATTGGATAAGAGTTGTCCACTCATTAGCTAATCCATCACCAATAACTGTTAGGTGAGGTGATGAGTCAATGGTGAGATCACAGTACCTACTAAATTTGTAATCATGGAGGTTTCATTTCTCTATTCGGAGAGTGTAAGGGATCCAAAAAAATAGTGAGAGTCCTAATTTATTTTAAAATCAGATCTCTAAAATAAATTAATTAAGTCAATTACAAAATCTAGCTAAAATATTCATCTCTCTGTAGGAAATGGCTGCTTCAAACCCTCTTGTTTGGATCCCAGAGACTAACCGTCTGACCAGACTAAACTTTAAGGATTGGCTAAGGAATCTCAAGATCATCTTGAATTCTGAAAAGATAGCCTATGTTCTCCATCTGGACCTCACCCCTTGTCAGCCCATCCAACCCTTGATCAAAGAGCATCTCATGAGAAGTGGTTGGATGATGACAATAAAGTCTGGTGCTATGTGTTTGCCTCGATGTCTAACAAGTTACAGTGCCAACACAAAGACATGAAGACTGCTAGGTAGATAATGACTCACCTACAAGAGTTGTATGGTAAGTAGAGCCGTGCAACTCGCTTTGAAGTGTCCAAGCCACTCTTCAAAGAAAGATGCATGATAGGCAGTCGGTCCATGAATATTATCTGACAATGATCAATGACCTAGAGGAATTTAAGAAGTTCAGTATGTCTATGGATAAGAAGTTGCAGACTGACCTCATTCTGCAATCCTTGACTGATTTATATGGGCAGTTTATAGTAAACTTTCATATGAATAAGACCAGTGCACTATTTATGAATTGGTTAATATGCTGATGACCACTGAGGGTACCTTGAAGAGTTCAAGAGACTCTGTTCTCATTGTGTGGAGTGAACTTTTTTCAAGAGAAAGTCTATTGGGAAGAAGAAATCCGTGAAGAAGCAGAAGGTTCAAAGCAACTCGAAAAGGAGAAGAAAAAGTTTCGAAGAAGAAGGCTGTTGAAAAGAAAATAGAACTACCTAGCTTACCTGGTGAGTCTGGAGAATAAGAAGGAAGGTGGACCTTCTGAAGGCATGCTCGTTATAGAAACAAACCTAATGATTTCTTCTGCATCCAGTTAGATGATTGACTCTGGATCTAGTACTCATCTTTGTACTTCTTTGCAGGATCTTGAGGATAGTAGGAGGCTGAGAGAAAGAGAAATGACCTTACGCATCAAGAATGGAGCAAAGGTTGCTATTGTGGCTGTGGAGATATACCCTCTTCGATTACCATCGAAAAATATTTTATTTTAAGAGACTGTTATTTGTTCCTGCTGCGAGCAGGAATCTAATTTCTATCTCTTACTTGATGCAACATGATTATATAATTATTTTATAAGGATTACTGTAATATTTATTTTGAAAATAATAAAATTGGAAGTGGTTTTCTTATTAATGGTCTCTTTCAGTTACATATCGATGTTTCTACAAATTATATCAAGCAAAATGTGAATGCCATAGGATCTAAACGACCTAGAGATAATATTAACGAAAAATACTTGTGGCACCTAAGGCTAGGTTATATAGGAGAAGACAGGATTAACATGTTGGAGAAAACTAGATTTTTGGATTTGTTGACTACTGAGTCATATCCGGTCTGTGAGTTATGTCTTTAAGAAAAATGATCAAGCTTCTCTTTGTGAGATACGGGGAAAAGACCATAGAAATACTTGCTCTGGGTACATACTGATGTGTGCCACCCATATGATGTGTTGGTCAGAGGAGGTTATTCCTACTTTATAACTTTTATCGATGATTTTTATGGTATGGGTATGTGTACCTTATAAGACACAAGTCTGAAGTCTTTGAAAAGTTTAAAGAATTCAAAAATGAAGTAGAGAATAAATTGAAAAATCTCTTAAGATTCTTCAACAGATCGAGGAGGCGAATACCTTAGTAAAGAATTCTAGGTTATTTCAAGGAGCATAGCATAGTCTCACAGTAGACTCCACCTAGAATGCCTCAACTCAATAAAATTTAGAATGAAAAAATCGAATCCGATTAAATATGATTCAATTCATGATGAGCTTCACTGATCTTCCTATTTTTTTTGGGTCATAGTCTATTAACTACAATTTATATACTGAAAAGGGTTCTATCTAAAACAGTTTCCTACCACATCATATGAGATATGGCATAGTAAGAAATTGAGTCTGAGTCACCTCAAGAATTGGGATTGTTTGGCCCATATCAAAAGATAATAGGTAGACAAGTTAGAAACTAGATCCCTTAAATCTTATTTCATTGGATATCCTAAGGAGTCCTTAGGATATTATTTCTATCTTTTAGAAGATCACAATGTAATTATGAGTCGACATGCAATCTTTTTAAAAATAGTTTATTCAAGATGGAGGCATGGGAAGATAGATTGGGCTTAAGGAGAAAGTTTCTGAAGAGCAACGAGCCTCGAAACCTAGGGAACCAATTCAGTTAGAGCCAATCCACACACCTTCTTCTCCTCCACCTTATAAGTCTAGTAGAGTTCTCCATCCTCCTAAGAGATACTTAGATATTATCTCAGAGGATGTAGAGGAAATATTCCTCACTGAAAATGAGGTACATGGAGATAACCCCAAAATCTATGATGAGGCAAATCAGATATCGATTTTGAGAAATAGTTAAAGGTAATAAAGTCAGAAATTGACTCAATGTGCTCAAACTAAGTTTAGACTTTAGTAAATCCACCTGAAGATATTATACCTATTGGATGTAAATAGATCTACAAGAGAAAGATTGATGCAGGTGAAAAGGTAGAGACTTTTAAAGCTAGGCTAGTGACGAAAGGTTATAATCAGTGTGAAGGCATTGACTATCAGGATACCTTCTCGTTTGTAGCCATGCTTAAGTCCATCCGCATATTATTTATCGTTGCAGTATATTTCGACTATGAAATATAGAAAATGGATGTGAAAACAGCATTCTTGAATAGATATCTAAAAGAAGATATCTATATAGAATAGCCGCTTGCTTTCACTTAAAGTGATAGTGATCATAAGGTTTTGAAACTGCAAAGGTCCATTTATAGACTTAAGCAAGCATCTCAGAGTTGGAACACATTTTAATAATGTAATCAAATCGTTTGATTTCATCAACAATGAAGAAGAGCCATCCGTTTTCAAAAAGATCAGTGAGAGTACTGTCACCTTCCTCGTATTGTACATGGATGACATTCTTCTTATTGGAAATGATATTTTCATACTGACATCGGTCAAATTGCGATTGTCTAAAGAATTTTTATAAAAATCTAGGGGAAGCATCCTTTGTTTTGAGGATTAAGGTCTATAAAGATAGATCTAGAAGGATGCTAGACCTTTCACAGAAGATGTATATTGAGGAGGTGCTGAAGAGATTCAGCATGAAGAACTCTAAGAGGAGATTTGTACCTTTTAGATATGGAATCCATCTCTTCAAGAAGATGTACCCCAACACAAAGAAAGAGGTAGAATGTATGAGCAAGATCCCATATACTTCGGTAATTGGGAGCCTCATGTATGCCATGCTTTGTACACAAGGGAAGAACATTGAACTTCTGTGAAATGTATCCTTAAATACTTGAGAAGGACTAAGGATATATGTTTGATCTTTAGTAATGGAGAATTGAGGGTACAAAGTTATACTGACTCAGATTTTATATCTGACATTGATGATCGAAAGTTGACATCTGACAGTATTTTCTTATGCAATGGTGGTACTATAAGCTGGAAGAGTTTCAAATAGCCTGTTATTGCAGACTCCACCATGGAAGTAGAGTACATCGCCGTATCGAAAGCTGCTAAGGAGGCATTTTGGTTCAAGAAGTTCATTGCAGAGCTAGGTGTGATGCCATCAGATAACATCCCCCTCTTCTGCGACAACAATAGCACTATAGCCCTAGCTAAGGAGTCGAGGTCTCACTAAAAATCCAAGCATATCGAGAGATGATTCCACCTCATCTATGATTACCTTGAGAAGGGATACATCGAGGTCAAGAGAGTCAACACTGCAGACAACGTTGCTGACCCATTGATGAAGTAATTGAGCCAGCAAAAGACTGAAGCCCACCTTAAGAAGATGGGACTTAGATTTGTAGCCCATTGGCTTTAGATCAAGTGGGAGGTTGTTAGATGTATGCCTTAGAAGTCAGATTGGCCAATACTTGTAAAACTTTCTTGGGGCACATTTCGTAATATTGACTTATAAATTAATAAAATTAGGTTTATTTTCATTCAAATTTGTGTTATCAAATGTATCTGAATCATCCATTGAGTTAATGGGTATAATGATACATATTCTCAAAAGTTGAGAATTTGAGACATGTATCATTATAATTAATTCATAAATTACTTCCGATCATAGGATCATCATGGAGATGATGTTTGATCCAGAGAGATTGGTGCACAATCACTTTCTTAGGATAAATGAGTCTTGAATCTATAGTGTGGAGACATCAAAGTGAGAGTGCAAGTGCTTGTTAGGAACAAAGATACTGAGCATGACTGATCATGAGTTGTCACTAGGATGTCTACCTACTTATTAGTGACTAACTCAATGCTATGGTAGCATGACTAGTTCTTTGACTTGTGGTGCTTCGACTGTTCATAATAGAGTTACTATAGTTTTACTACACCATAACTCGATTTTCTATTCACATGGAGCCTTGAGGTGTAATTAGCTATACTAAACTCACTGTAGGAGTAGGATGCACACCAAGATAGGATCTATCGACCTCGATAAATGAGTAGTCCTATGTAGATCATGAGACTGAGTCCTAAAGCCCATGGCCATGGCATGTGAAAGATAGAAAGGTGTTCTATTAAGTTTCACATTGGATTCGAGTCGCTTGATTCTAGCATATGACAAGAATAAGGTTTGATGAGTTATCCTTAACCTATGTCTTATCGAGACTCACGATAGAGGAACCGAATCACATGCTAACTGTATCTAGAGGTTCATCATTCAATTCTGCTAGATTATCACCATATACTAGTAGGTGTCACTGATAGATTGTGAGGCCAATTAGAATCATTTGATGATCAATGATTTTTAATTGACTAAATTGGAAAGAGTTCTGATCTATCGAAAAAAGTTTTGATAATGTTGCTGATAGAGATCACAACATATCTCACTACCAGACAAAATTGGATCTATGGGGTTACACAAATAAAGATTTTGGTCTAGGATTGCACAATTGGGCTAAGTATAGTCTGATTGGGTTAGTATTAACTAAGTCCTAGCTTTGAATTTAAGGAAGCCATGCTAGCACATGGTTAAACCCATTTTCTCATACTTAATTTGGTTTCCTATTAGATAGGATTAAACCAAATTGAAGCAAGCTTTATTGGGCACCAAGAGTTGGTGAATCCAAAATTCCCTGAACAACCTAATCTGACTAGGTTTAAGGGGTGCCAAATGTTGGCACCACCCAATCTTGTTCAACCATGAGGAGGGCGCACACCCACATGGATTAGATTCATGTATGTCACCCATTAAAGATAAGAGGGAGAGAGAGAAAAGGATAAAGCCCATCTAAATTTAAACGACGGTGGTTGTGAGCTTGATTTCGAACTTGAAGCATTCAAATTTGAAATCAAATGAGGATAAGCTTGAATTCGAACTTGAAGCATTCAAATTTGAAATCAAATGAGGATAAGTTTGGGCCACAACTTTCTTATCTCTTCACCATGCCAATCCGAGTTTCTCATGCATTTTGTGTGACAAAGTGAGGGAGAAATCAGAGTGGGACGGCACCAAGTAGAGTCCTACTTTAAGGTATATGATCCGATCAGATGCCTATATAAAGGGTCCCTTTCAATTGGTTGTGGAAAATTTTTATGAGATAAAATTTTGATGCCCCTCTCCTCTTTTCATAACATCTCCTTCTCCTCTCTTTGATTTCTAACCCTCTTCCACATCCAAGGGTGTTGGTTGTGCCATTTGGTGGGTTCGAGTGTCGAAAGCCATCATATGTATGCAAAGAAGTGGGAAGACTACGATCAAAGACTGATCGGAGCTCTGTTGGAGATCAGATTGAAAGCAAACCAAGGAGCTTATAAATCTATCTAGGAGTTGGTGGATTGAATAAGAAGAAAGCATCCCAGTCCAAATTTGAGTGGATACCTATAGAGGCTGGACACGTGCATGGCTCAACAGTGAACCTCAAAAATCCATGGATCATCAGATTGTGGAGTTCGTCTACCCACACAAAGGTGATATGATCACATACCATCTGATTTAAAGTTGTTAAATCTCTAATTCTCTAATATTTGATGCATGATCGATTTGGCCACGATCGAGATTGGATCTCAAATTGATCGCACATCGGATCAAAATTTTTTTTGAAATCAGCTGCATCCTGATTTCAAGCGTGTGGTCATTCCTTCAGGTCCAAGTTAGGTTTGAGAAGCGGTTTAACCAAATTGAGTCAATGTGCACTCAGGTCTGACATTCGGGATCAAGAAGGAGCGTCTCTTTGAACCAATTCCTATGTGGATCATCAGTTGGAGGGTATACACTTGTGTACCTATGAAAATATTAGAAATAGTATTTTGAGGTATTTATATGATTATATGCTTCAGTTCATTATAATTTGTTAATTTGATTGAATACATCAAGGGGATCCTAGGGTTTAGGATTTCGGGTGTTCTTGAATTTCATAAATAATTTTGATATCCAACCTTCTACTGCTTGATCGAAACCCCATAGTGGTATCAAAGCATCCTTTGGTTGGTTCAATCAAATTATATTATTGGCTCCATGATCAAGGGTTTTAATATATTTATGTATTATGCAAATTAAAACCTAAATTTGAAATGCTATGTCAAGTACCATGTTTCATATGTTTTAATACTATAAATTGCTATATCAATTATGTTATTATTATATATAAATTCTTAGTAGCTTAGTATTTTTTGAGAATCATAGTAAAGATCATCCTACCATAAAGGACTATGGTGGAAGGGGCGCCCATATGAATCGAAAAAAAGAACCATGAAAGATGATTGATATGCTGAATATATGTCTTGGTGCATTTAATTGCTTATGGCATATCTGGATATGTTGCTTTGTTATGCAACTATAGGGGCAACATTATTCAAATATGGCCGTAAAGAAATGAAGGGTAACTAAGATATTATAATTTGTTGTGTAACAATAAGGTTATAATTTTCTTAGAGGCAAGTGTTATGTTGAAAATTATATGGATACAATTGGAAAGGGTGTTTCCTACTTTTGAACTCATGAATATTTATTGTGTAACCACAAAGTATTTATGAAGAATAGGGATCTCAACCCTACTATGAAAATCAAGTTAGAATTTCTCACCTATCATATATGAGGGGAATGATAGATGTGATAAAATAGTACGAGATATAATTAGATTTAAGACTTCTTCTAATTGTGCTTGTCATAATGAGTGTTTGCTTATATATTGTTCTTTAATTAATGTAGAATATTTCTGCATAAATGGCATCTTTATTATCACTGCATGAAATTTTAGACACAATAAATTGACCAATCCTAACTATGTGGACTGGTTGAAGAACTTGAGGATTGTACTTACTTAGGAGAAAGTCTCCTATATCCTTGATACTCTTGATCCAAGGTTGATCGAGGATGCTATGAAGGAGGAAAAGGGCACATTCAAAATATGACAGAATGACCGTCAAATGTATTATGTTGGTCTCGATGAGTAATGAGCTGCAGAGACAATATGATGGCATGGACCCTCAGTCCATATTTCTCAACTTAAAAGAGTTGTATGGAGAGAAAAGTAGAATTGCTCGATATGAAATATCGAAACAGTTGTTCCATGCTAAAATGAGTAAAGGCTCATCTGTGCAAGCTCATATTTTGAAATGATTGACTTAATCATACGATTAGGTCAATTAGATTTTATTATGGATGGAGAGCTCTCTCAGGACTTGATCCTGCAATCACTCTCCAAATTCTTCTCATAGTTTGTTATTAACTATCATATGAACAAATTAAATACCATTTTGTTCGAGCTGTTAAATATGTTAAAAATAACTAAGAGTCACTTCAAAAGTGACAAAGCTCATCTTCTTTTAGTAGATAAGAAGAAGAAGATGGCAAAAGATAAGTGTTCAAAGAAAAATAAAAAGATGAACCCTAAATGCAGTAATTTCAAGAGAAAGAAGGCAAAAAAGGTCTTCAAAGATGGTACCTACTTTCACTATGGCAAGCAGGGATACTGAAAAAAAGATTGTAAGAGCTATCTTGCAAGTGTAAAGCCAAGTGCTAGTGGAGCATCTAAAGATTTATACATGATACAAACTAGTTTTTCATTAAGTGCTTCAACTTCTAATTCATGGTTATTGGATACTGCTTATGGCTCATATATATGCAAGTCATTACAGGGACTATAAAAAATTAGAAGTTTGAAGGAAGGTGACTTCGTGTTGTATGGAGCTAATGGAGAATCCATTCAAGCAGAAGTAGTTGGCACCTATTATTTGTCTGTAATTACGGGCGAGACCATTGTATTAAGAGATTGTTATTATATATCCAATATCATTAGAAATGTTATATCTATAATAATGTTATTGAAACATGGTTATGAAATAAAGTAAAGAGCAATAGTTGCTCTATTTTTTTATCTAATGAGTTAATTGGGAATGCATATGTGGATAATGGTCTCTTTATACTTTCACTTAATGATAATATTTTATGATAGATAAAAAAAGAAAAAAAAGAAAAATAGATAATATGACATATCTTTGGTATTACTGACTTGGTCACATCAGTGAGTCAAGGATTAACAAGTTAATCAAAGATGAGTTTTTGATTCTAATAATTTTCAATCATTAGAAACTTGTTGTTAGAAAATATGTCCTAAAGCCAATCTTATGGATGATTGTGTTCATTTTGTAATATGTATATAAATTATTATTCAATAATAAAGTTATTTGGTATCATTCATCATAAAGTTACATCTTCCTTGCTAGAACTCTTGTGTTGTGATGAAGTTCTTAGGACCATGAAGTAATCGATAAAAGAAGATTTATCGTATAATTCTTAAACATATTCGTGATCAAATGATACATCATTAAAAGATGATGATGTTTATCGAGTGAAGATCATTATGTGCCATATGGATTGATTGTCTTCTTAATCAAGGAGTGTGGAGATACTGATATAGCATACAGATGAGATATAGAAGTACATCACTAAACAAGTGACTCACCTGCTGAGTGTTCTACTGTTAAGAGCAGCTTGCAAAGTGTATGGGCATAAATATCCCTCAGACCTGAGATTATCATAGTGACTTGCAAGCAACTCACTATGCTTTGGTATCAGACTATTTGCATTTCTAATACAGTGACGAAAGGCTACTAGGTACAGTCAAGTATTTATGAAGTCTGTGTGTGGATCATGATGGAATTGATCCCTCTGGATTAAAAGAGCTGATGTATCACTGTATTTAATTTAGTAAATCTTGACCAGAATAATCCATATAATGGATTTAAAGATTGGAATACAATGTGGATGATCTTTCAGAATTGACAGTTTAATCCTAGAACGTCCTAGAGCATTCAGAGTCAAAGGAATGAATTATGCGATAACCATATGCATAAAGTTTTGAATATTACCTTATGATAATTCGATCTATCTAGACATCAGAAATCATTGCTAGATGGTAACTTCGATTAGTATAGAAAATGGTTCCTGTGCTACTGGCTTAGTATTCGAACCTATGGAGTCACGCACAAAGTCAAGCGACGTAGAAAAAAATTGACCTAAGTCTATATGTTCAATTTGAAAGTACATGACTTGATTAAAAAATAGATTAACTTGATTAAAATTAAGTTATGGGTCATACAGGATTAAATAGTTAACTATATCTAGCTAGCACTAGACATGAGGTTCAGATTCAATTCTGGGGATGAATGAAATTTGATCTTTGATTCAAGGAGTCTATGAGAGATTAAAATTTAAGTACTAATTAATTTTAGATTAGATCTAATTTAATTAGATTTAATTAGATTTATAAATCTAAGTTAGACTTGATCTTAAATTCTAAACAATTTGAGATTGATAGTCTATTCGAAATTGGTTCGAATCAGGTTCGAATTGGATTCGAATTGATCCAAATTTGGATTAGATTCTTAGAGTCCACTTTTATTGAGACTCTCTCTCATCATGGCTGATCAAGAGGTGGTGGAGTACTGATTGTTGCCGCTCCACACTTAGGTGTAGGCGTGGGTGCATTTGGACACCTAGTCAGGCACCAATCCTTTCTCCTTTAGGACTCCTTTTTTGATAAGTAATGGATTAATTCAAAGCTTGTTTGAATTAGAAATCTTACTTTTATGGGTCATAAAAATTATCTATAAGTAGAAAGACCTCTAACTATCATAGCATAACAATTAGATTGTGTGCTAAGATGAGAAAGAGAGAAAGAGGAGGCATGAAAGGAGTTGTGGGCATCCCCTTCTTTTGGCGTGAGCTCCCTTGGGCGTCCCACCTCTCCACGGCATCAAGGCCTCTTAGGCATCCCTCTTGCTGGTGTGAGGCATCAGACCTGAGGCTCTCTCTCCCCTCCCTTGGTTTCTTATGAAGGTGTTTCAATTTGAGGCTTCATCCCATTTTCTTGTGAAGTTTGACATACGTACGAAGTAGAGGATTTATAGATTTAGACTTACGCAAGGCTTTGGATTCAGAATCTTTGAGATTTGATCCCTATTCTGCTGCATATCAGGTAAAGATCTAATTTTTATTAAGTTGTTATAAAAAATTTTAAATACAACCCTAGCAATCCATTATGTTTTTGACAGAAACAGGCTTTCCTTCCCTTCAATTGGTATCAGAGTCAGAGTTTGATACATAGATGTATAATTAATTTTTTTGATTTATTTATGTATTGTATATAATTAAAATTTATATTAAATATTAAATCTAATTTAGATCTATTTAATAAATTTATGATTTGATTTTGATTAGATTACAAGAACCTAATCAATAGTTTGTTAAGGTTGTTATAAATTTGTTATAACAGAATTTTCTTGTTATTGAATTTTATTGGAATAACAATCTAATTTAAATATATTTAAATTATTTAATAAATTTAATATTATTATTTAGTTATAAAGTTAGATCTATATTAGATGTGAATTGAATCTGTTTTGACAAATTTTTAGATCTAATTCTAACAAAATTCTGTACCACATCAAAACAGATCTAATC
>KE507609.1:42472-59551 GCA_000441515.1 Elaeis oleifera
TATATATATATATATATATATATATATATATATATATATATGTATAGACACACATTCAGAAAGGAGATGAATTAAATTCAATTTTTAGGAGGATTATTTTTGAGTGTCGCATATTAAGATCAACTGTTCAAGTTTTAGTTGCTCAAGTATAAACAATATTTCAGAAAGCAGATGCTCAGCTTAGATGGACGCCTGCTACCTTCAGTGCCTTGCTTAGGGCATGACTCCCTACTTGGATCCTTAAATTGACGGCATACCAAGTATCTAAGTAGCCAGCATATGCTTATGCTGCTTTCAACATCAAATGGGGTTATTTGGTTCAAGTTAGGGTGTTAGGTGGGCAAAGCATTGTCCTCCTGCCTTGCCCACCCTTCTTCCACCAACCCAAACCCTCACAGCCTCACTCACCTCACATTTGTTTAGCATTGGTGCCTGCCCACCTCAATTGCTTGCAATTTTCAAGTGTCAGTAATCTTGATTAGTTGTTCATATCCAACTTTGCATTGAGTTCACCAGAGCTGCTTGTTCCATTAAGTGGCCTAAATTGTTAAGCATGTTCTTTTGGATATATAATTAGTTTTATCACACAATTTGTCAGAAAACATGTTCTCTTACTAGCTAATTTGCAGTACACTAAGACATGTCCTCAAGCAAATGTAATAGTGTTTCCTTAATTTACCATTTTCCTTTATCTTGTTATTATTTATTTTTTCAGTTACTTTTATATGCTTATGAACATTACAGTTTTCTGAATGCCATTTGCATAGGCATCAGCCTGTACAAGTGCAGTACGTTTTTTTGGCTGCCTATGTGCCGTAAATGATTTTAAGACTGCATACAAGGAAAATGAGACAGTTAGCACCTTTGAATGCTTGAGCCAGTCAGTACTGTGACATAGATTGATTTTGCTAGAGCTTTTCTAGATCCTATTTCTCTGTAAATGTTGGTTAATGATTTAATTTAGTCTGATTCCACAGTTATGGTACTGGATTAATGTGTAATGGCAGATGATTTCAAGTGGTCAGATGTTACAATCAGTTCTCTTTATTGTGAATTAGAGTTCACTTGTACTTGCTAGAGTATACTTTAACTAGATTTAGAAATATTGTAGCCCTTTTGGATATTTACAATTCATTTCTTGAAGATAGAATTTAGGAACTAGAAGTCTGACAATGTTTTGTGTTAAATATTTCATTGAACTGTTCTGTCAAAGATAAAATTTCTTGTTGCAAACTTTTCAAGATGTGAATCTTTTCACCTAACAGTTTTATACTCCCACGATAAAACCGGTGGTCACTTTCATGTAAATGCATTTCACGATTAGCTATTACCTATCATATTGTATGATAGATATCAGGATAGTGGAAATGTCACTTTCCATGGTTGTATATTGTATTTATTATAGCAAGTATAAAGAGAAGTGTTTAGGCTTTCATAGCATCCAAAAGTCATCCAGCTCTATATGCTTCAAAATTTAGTGATTCTTCTGTGTCCAAAACAATTTTCAGCAACATTAAAATGAAATGAAAGTGTTGAAATTTGATATTCTTTGGCCAACTGCTTCCTTTGAATTGGCATACCATGCTTTTTTTTGTTTTCTTTTGAAAGAATATGACTGGAGTTTTCCACTATTATATCAACTCAATGCTTTCTGCTCAAGTGGAGACACGAAGTTATCTACTCAAGCTGGTCATGGTTTTTCTTTACAGATGTTTTACAGAACTTTTACTTTTCAGAACAAGGCCCAAGTTTTTCCTGCTCTCTTTTTCTTTATTGGTGACTTAGTTGGATGTACTGAGCTTTTTTTGTCTACTTTGATCTTATTAGTCTTCTGTATTTAGTGTTTCCCCTAGAATCTGTTTCATTTTATCGATATAATTATAGTATTTATTCTGAGGCAGTTGATTTTGTAAAAATCATTTGGTCAAGGTTATGCTGTTAACTTCTACCATCCATATGCATGTATTGGCATTTCTACTGTGATACTATTTTCTTTTTCCCATGTATTTATGTAACCCTTCTACAAAAATGATTTCTATGGTAAATGGTTTTGGTCTCAGCCCATCTCCTTGGAATGGGTTATGGATGCTGATTATATTACATTGTGTTCCACCTCCTGGGAATATGTTATGGAATGTTGTTATTATTCAATTAACAATTAAGATTAAAAAAATTGTCTTGGACCTCCGTTATTCATGTTTACAACATTGCATGCTTCCTCTATCTGTTTAGATCTGGTTATTTGGATGAATGTCTGACCATGTACCACTACCACTGATGCAATATGCTAGTAAGGATTGAATGATCAAAATGGGAATTTATCCTCTGGAATTTTGGGAAAGGACCTTATGCCACTTCTTGATTTAACTTGCCAAACTTGCTTTAACCTAATATTTGACTGAGCCTGGCTAAGTTTATGTCTATTATAAAGGGTCAATATTTTTTTTACCAACCTGTGTTGCTGGGTTGATTGATAAAGATGTGATTAATCGGACTACTTGTTGCATAGCAGTTGCTGGATAGATGGTGCACATAGTTATTTATTGCTGCTATAATAATTGCAGAAACTCATCTTTAGTTCATTCCTCCTTGCATTCTTGATCTTGTTCTTGGATATGCTTGGTCTTTTTTTCCTTGAACATCAGAAATTTTACATGTTCTTGCCCCATCATAAGAGGTTCTAGTTGGTAAAAATCCTTGTGCTAGGTATCTTCAGATTGACTATCATTATCCCTTCTAGGGATGTCTGCAGGTTTGTCAGATCATGCAAAACTACCTAAGGACGGAAGAAAATAGTCACTAGGGAAATATAGATAGGACAGACAGAAGAGAAGAGGGACACACTGAGAATATCAGGTGACATCGTTATATATAGGATGTGCACCTTTTGGCTTGTATTACTAGGCTGTTAGGATATAGTAGGCATATGACCAAGCATCCAGCTGGAATATAAAAGGATGTTACTTCCATACAAGGCAAGCTTATCAGATGAAGATGTAATGAACTGTTAGAGACCACCTTCTCTTTTACTTTTCATCCCAATAATTAGATTGAACAGTTCTCATACGTTCTTTCTTTCTTGCAGAACATCCATGGCTTCAAAATGCTAAAAAAGCTCCAAATGTTCCTCTTGGAGATGCTGTCAAGTCGAGGCTTAAACAGTTTTCAAGGATGAATAGATTTAAAAGGAGAGCTTTAAGGGTTAGTTGGCAGTTTGATAGTTGGCCTAATAACTTATGCCTTTTCCAGTCCTTGTTTTTATTTTCAGATTGATTTAAACATCTCTATATCCTTAGTGGATTTTTGTTGATTAGGTCATTGCAGATCATTTGTCCATGGAAGAAGTTGAAGACATAAAAGATATGTTTAAGATGATGGACACTGATAACGATGGCATTGTTCATATGAGGAACTGAAAATGGACTTGCAAAATTTGGTTCCCATCTTGTGGAGTCTGAAGTGCAGATGCTTATTGAAGCTGTAAGGATACTTGCATTTGTTGTTAAATTTTAATTTAGCTATGTCCATTAAATGCAAATAAAGGAAAAACTTGGGGTTTTTAAATCTCTCTCTCTCGCTCTCTCTATCTCTCTCTCTCTGTGCGTGGGTTGGGGGAAGGTCTGTCAAGAAGAGGCCTTCTCTTTTCTGTTTAGTAGCATGGATTTTAAGGTTAAGTGACATGAAGATCAGGCATTAAAAGGTATGTGTTATATGAAACTACTTGTGCCTTTTTATTGCAAAATAGTAACTTCATGAATGCCAGTAGGTGGCCTACTTTGGAAAGAGCACTTAGGATGATATAGGAGATAGATAAGTTGACCACTCTCCATCAAGCTGATGTAGGCCAAGTTCTTATAGGGAGGCACTGCACATCTTTCTTATGGTAGCTAACTTACAGTAGTGGCACCCAAAACATTCTGCAAGTTTCCAAACAACAACCAACCTGGTGATTTGCATGCATTCAATTAGAAATAATGTTATAAACATTCACATATTGGACATTGTATTAGATGGTCAAATGTGAATGGGAAAATTGCTGTATCCTTCCAATGCACTATCTTTCTCATAACAAACTTGAGGAGTCATTCTTTAGTGAATGTAATAGCTTCTGTTGTTTCAAAGTATGCATTCAATTCTCCGGCTTTCTAATCAATAGATCAACAACTTATTCAGTGTTCAACCTGTTTTCAGTTCCAGTGATTTATTGAGAAATGATAGTATTGGATTCAGATTAATGATCATCTAACAACTTTGGAACCTTGGATTTTTTTCAATTCTAGATGACATTACCAGTTTAATTCGGACTGATCAGACACAAATTAAAATTTCTAATTCCATTGACATATTCTTCCATTAGGCCAGCAACTGATTGGGGTGAGATGATCCTTTCTTACTCAATTTTGTCATTCCACAAGTTCATTAAGACGTTTTCACTTACCCTATTTAAATCATTTGGGAAACCAAATATTCACTAAGCTGGCCAATTGTAAAGGATCATCTACTTTAATAGCACGAAAGATATCCCTAGCAAATTCATTGCCAATACAATAAACTCCCCACTCCATCCAATTGCTTTCATCACATATCAAAGGCTTTGCTGGTGACCTTCTCCTCTTTTCTTCAATTAGGGAAATTAATAGCCCTTGCTAGGTTGGCTTGGTTGGGAACACGTCCATTGTCACTTTCCCCCCAAATGCCTAATGTACAATATAGATATGAGGTTTTTAGCATTCAAGAGACCTTTCCACCTCCACAAAATTTTGGGTTCAGGAATTACGTCAGTAAATCTAGGGACTAAAATATTTTTCCAGGACAATCAATTGAAGATAATAGACTAGTTGGTCATTTGTATAAAGTGAATCTGATTGAAATGTGTGTACACCGAACCTCACATTTCTTGTTTCTAGTAGATTATTTGACCCTAAACTTTCTCCACCATGGCCCTACCCTATAGCCCACTAGCATCCTCTATGTGGCTGGTCACTAGTTACCCACCAGAATCATTTAGAGGCCTAGCTACATTTAAATGCACACCTGGAACCAATTCTGTGCACACTGGTGAAGGCTGGTGGAAATGAACTGGTGGCAGGGATCTTATCAAAAATACAAGGTGTTGCAGAGATACATTGTCAGGCAGTGAAGATAGTCCTCGTGAGATGGATGTAGGAACTTAGTAGTCCTCACCCTTGTAAATTATACTTTATTTTCAGTATCATTTTTCTCTTGCGGCATGACTTTGTCGAGACCAGTTTGCTGAACTGCAAAAGTGATGTGAATTATATCATCAGAGGAATTTGACTTGCAGACACTCAGATAATTCTTGGTAAAGGTTTTGAAAAAAAACAAAAGCCTGTAAAACCTAATTATATTCTCTCAAATTAATTTTCTATGTAGGAGACATATATTATATGGATACCATGATTCTAGACTGAATCAGCTGGATCAGCAACATCATCTTTCATCATTAAACTATAAAAGATCTTTTCCACTTGATGTTATACCTGCTTTTTCCTTCCAGAAATTTCTGGAATTTAAATTATTAAATTATTCATTAGTTGTGTCCTAAACTTTGTAATATTTTTTTGTGAAAATCTGTGGTGCTTTGATTGATGTACGAATCAAAAGGACTAATTCATGGATTTATTTAATGCTTCTATGAGGGGCAATTGCTGAACCATAGCTCATAGTTCCAACAACAGTGAAAGCTACCGAAAAAGAAACAGCAGCAATACTGCTAGCAAGTACAGATTCAATATTTCCTTTGTATAGATATTGAGGTGGATGGACATTTAGATGGATTGCCATTCTAATAACATGAACCTTCTGTCTGGTTCTCTCTGATTATCTTCTTATGATTGATTCTTCATCCATTTCATTCCAAATGAGTCCGAAATCCCTGGGACGTGTATTGAATTGTTTGGACAGATTCATGATATTTTGACATGATTCGTGCATGGTAACACTTCCAGGAATCATATGGTCATATGACATTTTTTAAAGGTTATTGAAAATTTTCTATTGCATCATATTGAGCCAGCATTTGAAGGCTGTTTATTTACAAATCATGATTTTATTCTTTCCTGAATTTGAAATTTTTGTAGTTTGACAGACAAGGTTTTTAGAAGGTGTTTGGTCGTCGGAAAGAGAAAGTTTCAAAACTGGAAAAAAATGTAAGATGATAAATGGAGACTTAAGTTTGAAAAATTCTACTCAAAGTAGAAATTCTTGAAATCATGATTTAGTTTGCACAGTTAAACACCTAAAAATCATGACTTGTAATTTCAAAAAATCACATGGAGTCATGATATATCACAATTTACTTGCACTTCCAAGCATACCCTCAATATCTGTGCTATAGACAAACGCTAGTAGTTCTTGCACTTCATAGTGTATTGATAATGCTATCTTCCTGCGTTTGGTGGATTCCTTTGGTTCACATATGAAAAATGCTTCTTGCTAGGAAGAGAATAGGGAACTGGTATTTATGAATGCCTATCCTCTTCTGTATCTAAAATGTGCTTAGAAACAGAGAGCCACAGCTTCTGACTGATCAAGTTTGTGCGAATAGGTAGATACCAATGGAAAAGGAAAGCTAGACTATGGGGAATTTGCTGCAGTATCTCTTCATTTGCAGAGGATGGCAAATGACGAGCATCTCCGCAGAGCCTTTTCATACTTTGATAAGGATGGGAATGGCTACATTGAGCCAGAGGAGCTTCAGGAGGCCTTGGTGGAAGATGGAGCTGGAGCTGCTGACAGCATGGATGTGGCAAATGATATCCTACAAGAAGTTGACACGGACAAGGTAATTCTTGACTAGTTGCTGAAACCACTATCTTCTTTCTTAATTGCTCACAAGCTTCAATTGCTTGCACATTTGCAGGATGGAAGAATAAGCTACGATGAATTTGTGGCAATGATGAAAGCTGGAACAGATTGGAGGAAGGCATCACGACACTACTCAAGAGGAAGATTCAACAGTCTCAGTGTCAGACTAATGAAGGATGGTTCTCTAAAGCTGGGTGGTGAGTGAAGTGCGGGCAGATTCACAGTCTCAGCTCTAAACCTGGCTGGTGAGTGAAATGGCAGCCAGAGGTCTTGTATGTTTGTTGTTGAAAGCGGATGCTCTCCAACCTTTTTTTTTCACATTATTTTGGGTGGGATTAGTTAGGTGGCGGCCCTTTATTGGCTTACCCTGTAATTAGTTCTTCAGCTAGCATGATGAGCATTTGCGTTGCTGTGTTTGTTTGCATTTGAAGTTGCCGCTGTCTGATACACTCATGCTGTATTGCAGTATTGGCTTTGTTGTAATTTTAGATGCACACTATTGGTTTTAATAGCCAATGTTCATTTATATAAAGTTATGTTATTAGTTGGATTCACAAAATAATATTTAAATATCTTTCATGAGATGTATCAGGTATCATGCCAATGAAGAGTCAATGCTGCATCAGCTGCCCTATCGGTTCTTCTTTTGCTGCAGAGTAGTAGTAGTATCAGGCTGTCGGTGCGGCTGTGGTTATCTTCCCTTGCCGGGGTCTCTGCGATGGTATTTCACAATTTTTGTCTTGGACTCTTAGCAAGCATCAAGTAATCAAAGACTTAAAGATCAGTTTAATGGAGGAAATTGAGCAAATGTTTGTAATTGCAGTGCAAGCTAAGTGATCTTTGCAGACGCCTTGGACAAGTTTGAGCTGCTAGTCGTTTTAAGCTGCTGGTCCGATCCCTCTCAAAGAAAGGGATATACTGATGAGGACCGAGTCGTTAGCAGTTGCTAAAATCACCGTTTGGATGGACTGAGCCTTACCGTAAAGATTAGTATATGAAGAATGAGTAATGCGTCTTCTGGGGGTTTGTTGATGTTAAGCTCGATAGAGGTGCTGAAGGGAGAGTACTTGGTTTAATATTCTCTCATGTGGGATGTTCAAATGTGGTCGGAGTGGTAGCATAAATCCTGCTATATTAGGAATATGGGGTTCATAAAGCATTGGACTGTAGTTTAGGGAATTGGAAGCAAGCGTCGGTATGGGAAATTAGATATTTTAAAAGCATTTTAAGTAAGGAAGCATTCTTTTTTTTAAAAAAAGAGGTGCAGATGATTTGAAATTTTGGAAGCGGATGGAGAAGGTTCCTTTATTAAGCATCACATGTATGATAAAATCTCCTACATGACAAATCTCTTTAAATCTAGGGTTGTTGTTTTAGTGTAGCAGCAATAAATAATGGAAGTCAGTATCTCAAAAGTGAGATTCACTTGCAAAGAGTCAATACATTAGATATCTTCTATTTTAAACTACATCTCAATCATTTGGTTTGCGTCCTTTTTCATTCAATTCAATTTTCAGGACAACAAGCATTATTGCTATCATGAACTGTAAATTTTAAGGAACAACAGTAGAATGATATCTGCCAATTTCTCAAGACAATGCCAAATCTATATTGTGAAAGTCGTCAAACGCTAGCTAGCGCAATCCAAAATCAAATGGGAGCACACCCATGGGTGACTAAGTGACAAAAAGCCATACAGTTTCATCAGTGCCTCTTCAGCCCCAGCCCCAGGACGGTCTCCATTATGCACCTTAAAAGGAACAGCACTCCCTGGTGTGATGATTTGAGCCTCGTGGGAATCAGCTGGAGGAGGAGGTGAATGATGCCTGAGCCATGATCCATGCCATCTTACCAGAGATGGCAAGCGTCCTACAGGACACGCCAGAGACCTCTTGGTGCCGCCTGTGATGCTATTGAGGCAATGCTATGACAAGACAAAGCCCCGATTGGTCTCGAGCCCCGAAGCAAGATGGAAAGTGTGGTGATGCTCATCGACAAAGAATTGAAGCAATTCACGTGTGTGTGTGTCGGTTCATATGACGTGTGATGATAAAAGCTGATGGCTACGGGATTTATCGTGGTCTGGGTTATCAATTGCATGATTGGATCGTGAGTCTGATGGAAATAGGAATCTTGAATGATGCCAAGGCCAATGGTACGTCAATGCTCGGGTTTTCTAGATAAGAATTGGTTGGAGGTAGTGAGATATCAACTAAAGAAGCTCTTTGGTGCACTTGCAGCCTTGGGACACAGACTAATGTGGATGTAAGATTCATAAGACTGATTCGGTGTAGATGGGATATATGTTCATGTCATGATAAAGAAGCAAATTGTTACTTTAATGATAAGTGTGTATTGGAGTTAGATAATGACCTTGCTGAATTTTATGAGCAAGTCTTTCTTGTTTGGAAATGCTTTCTTCTAGACCCAATTCTCTAACCGAGTGATCAGGTCGATCCAGGAATAGGCTAAGTATATCTTGATAACCCTAAATCCTAAATCGAGAAAAAGTAGCTTCACGGTCTAGGCCCCGTAGAAGCCGAAGACAAATTGGCTATGGGATGGATGCAGATAGTATCTTAAAGGGTGGCCCTTTCCTACTGCTATTCTCAAAGAATATAATTTATGAAATATAGATTGAAGTGGTTTGAGTTGCAGTTAAACTTGGACTAACAATTGAATCGGGTCGGTCTACATTGACAAGAATGATGGAGCAAAAATATAGTTTAGATAGTTCATATAGACTTATGCTCAAAGGTCTATCTACTTACTACTGAAACTTTAAGTTCTCTTTTATCAGGGTGGTCAAATGGGAATTATCTCCTAAAAAGTTATAACAACACCCTTTGAGTTGGACCCCGTCCTTGGTATGCACATATTCAGGGAACTTTAGGGGATACATTGCAGCACTTAAACAAAAGAAAAAGCTTTAGTAACTCAAAACAAAATACTGTGTTTTTTCTTTTGGTTATTTTGCGAGAAGTTTAGTTGCTTTGTTGGCTTCCCTATATATTTATGGGCTTGGAAAACCATTGGCAGAGCTCTTACAACAAAGACGTTCTTACTACAAAAAGGATGAAATGAGTTATGAGCAGTGCCAAGATAAGCTCCATGACATATAATTCCTAGATCTTCATCTTGGCTAAGGTGATAGCATTGTATGAAATGGTGGTGGAGATAGTGTAAGGATCTAACTATCTTGTTATTGATTAAATTCATCACAAGTTATTTTAGTATTTATTATTATAATAATCTAATAATTTATTCAAAAAAATTAATCATAAGATATTATTTAGATTTTTTATCATATATAATTATTCAAGATCTATACAGTAGGCGATGTGAAGCAAAACAAACATTTTCATGGATCTTCACATATTCTTTTTAGTTAAATTTTAATATTTTTATCGAACTAAAAATTTAAATCAAATCAAATTCAGTGCCATGATTAATTCATGATGAGCCTAAATAAATTCATAGGATAATATCCTTCAGACCACATAGATCATGAGTAAGATTCGATCTGATATCATATATAATAATTAATTTTTTTCAAAAATAATTAAAATATAATTTAATTTTAAATTTTATATAAATATTTAAAATTTATTTAATATAAAATTAATATGAAACTAAATATAAGGTAGGATGAGCCCTCACAATTATGATTCACAGTTATGTCGCGGATAAGCTGAGCGCCAAAGCCTCTCGGGTCCCTTTTTTTTTTTTTTTGTCCACTAACCTCTTTCACTTCAATCCGATGGGATGTGGAAGTGACAGCAGAAGGTGTGGACACAAAGCGTGGATTCTTTAAAGGCCAGGAGAAAAGTTGCCCGGCGGCCCCCTCCAAGCCCACGAGACGAACATGAAGTTCCAATCATTCGTTGGAGGCTCGTTTGAAAGAATTCAGTCGCGGAACCAGCTCAGTTTTCATGTTTTAATTTGCTCCATAATTGTCGGCCAATAATGGTGGCATTTCATCCCGTGCCGTTACACTGAGCGGCACATATTGTGACACCACCGCGAGGACAACCATTTACGGTATTATGCCTTACTGCGTGGCAGGAGTATATGAAAGAGACAGCTCAATCTGTGGTCATGGAAAATTACATCATCCAACATTTTAACCATGTACGAAATCCCAGTTCCATCACGTAAATATTTCACTCGCTGTTTGTTTGGGACAATTCTTTGCGCACCGCGCGCGGTGATTCACTCTCGCGTGCGGTGCACAAGGAATCTCACTGTTTGTTATTGTCACGAGGGTAGCGTGCACAGTGTGGCTTTCTCTACGAGTGGGCTGTTCTTTAAGTGGATTGTGATTGGTGGGCCAAGTGATGGGCCACGTGATTGTAAGGCAAGACCAGTGGAACACGAATCGAGGTCATCATGTCGTTCCCATTGCTGCACCTCGTGACTCCATGCCGAATGGATCGATCATCGTGTGGCTAATAACGCACGTGCGATAATATCCATTAGCTCGTGACTCCATGCCAGATGGATCGATCATCATGCAGCAAATAATGTACGTGAAAATATCTATTAAAAAATAATTTATCTAAAAAATTTATCAAAAAAATTCGATCCGTCACGCGAGGTATTGTCCATTGTAATTTATGGACCTCACGATTTTATATTTTAAAAATATCTCATATGAAATAAAATTTTCTCCTTACAAATGTGAGTCTCTCTTGACTCACAATCGAGATAGAACTATTGGTGCCCTCCATATTATTAAACCATAATAGATATTATTAAATTTTTGATTTATATAAATATCCAAAATCTATTTATACATAGTTAATGTATAACTAAATATATATCTGTATAGATTCTAATATATTTTCTCTATTTAAACCTTAATGTTTTTGCCACAAAAATTGTTCAAAATTAATCATTTATGGTATCCAAGCATGGGCTTGTTATATGCAAGAATACATAGAAAGAAGCCCTATGTTTTTATGATTGTAGCCACGAGGAAATTAGGTCATCAAACATTTTAAACGTCATCCGTACAAAGTCCTACTTTTATTTTTTGAGCTCCTAATTAGTTGGATCCCATGCCAGTGTTTTTCACCATTATAAAGTATTTCACTGTATTGGATGTTATTGTCACGAGAGTAGCGTGTAGGTTGGCCTTCTCTGAAAATGGCCTTCTCTGATCGATCACCCCATGGCTAATGATGCAGGTGCCATAGCGGTCAACACAGGCAAGACATTGTGCTGATTCCATCAGTGCACACCATCAGACGAATGATCATTCGCCAGGAGGAAGCCACAATGCCATAACTTATAATCTCACCAAAAAAAAAATAGTTGAAAGATATTAATTATTTTTTAATTTATATAAATATTTAAAATCTATCCTATATATAATTGGTATAGGATTAAATATATATTTGTATGAATCTTAATATATTTTTGCTGTTTAAATTTTATTTAAATATTTTTATCAAGTTAAGAATCTAAATCTAACCATTTATAATATGCCAAAGCATGGACCTATAACATGCAGGAGTACATGCAATGAAGTTTTACCCAAGGTGATTGTAGTCCTAGAGAAATTAGGTTATCAAATATTTTGAACATCATCCCTGTAAAATCCCACTTTTATTTTTTGAGCTTCTAACCTAATTGGATCCCATCCTACTGTTTTGAATCATGATAAAAATATTTCACTTTACTGTTTGTTTGTTCTTTTTTTCTTTTTTTTTTGGTAGTGCGCTATTGTTTGTTATTGACACGAAAGTAGCGTGCGCAGTGTGGCCTTCTCTGGAAACGGCCTTGTCTGGAAACGGGTTGTGCTTTGAGCGCATTTTTGATTGGTGGACCCATGAAGGTCATCATGGCAATCCGATTGTTGCACCTTGTGACTCCATGCTGAACGGACCAATCACCATGTGGCTAATGACGCAGGTGCGGCAGCACCCATTAGGTACATAACCATTTACCGAGGAAGAAGCTAAAATGCTACGTTCCAGAGTCACATCCAAAAAAATTTAATTAAAAATATTATTTAAATTTCTCTACTATCCATGAGTATTTTAAATTTACCTAATATATAATCAATATAAAGCTGAATATATATTGAACCCTCGTATATTTTTTTATTAAATTTAATATCTTTATCAATTTAAGGATCTAAATCCAATCATTTATTATATGCCAAAGTATAGGTTCATTAAGGAGTACATGCGATGGGGCTCTACCTTTTATGATTGTGGTTGTTGGGGATAATTTTATCCCGATCAAAGACGTAAAATCTATAAGCAAAAATTGATTTTTATGAATCCTCAAATCTCGTGTTTCTTTCAAAATTCAAATGACGACTGATAGTAGAATAGATAAAAAAGAATAACAAATAAAATCTCTTCAGATAAAAAAAAGATAACGATCATATCTCTCCAAATAAGTCAAGACTAACCATCTGATTTTCTATCCTTTCATAGCTTTTCAGCCTCCACCCATAAATAAAGAAGGACCCTTCAAGTATGAAATCTTTTTTTTTGAATATATTCGCTCATTCCCTTCTATTGTCGGATTTCTGATTTGAGTGTTAGAGGATCTTCACCATAGTCATTTCTGATTAGGTACTTTTCTTGCAGATCCTGCCATCACTATCCGATCATCGTCGACCTACCGTCGCCATTTAACTTGAGTTGATCCAATCTTGAGACGATATTAGGTCATCAAATATTTTAAATATGATCCATACAAATATCATTTTATTTTTGAGCTCCTAATTAACGGATCCCATCACACCGTTTTCATCGTGGTAAAGCATTTCACTCACTTGTTTGTCGTTGTCACGAGAGTAGCGTGCACGGGGTGGCCTCTCGAGGAATGGGCTGTGCTTTGAGCGCCTTGTGATTGGTGGACGCATGGTGCCGGCAGGACCAATGTAAGACCACGAAGGTCACCATACGTGTCGTTCCCATTATTGCACCCTGCCACCATATGCTAAATGGGTGGATCATCCCGTGGCTAATGCTGCAGGTGCCATAGTGTTTTTTTGTGGTAATGTAAAAGTGGTTGAAGGGAGGCGTCCCAATGACCTATCTCTCCTGAATAAGACCATTGATCGAAGCCCTGTCATCCATCGAGACTCAAATTCAAATCATTTATATGAAAGCAAAGGTCCATCCCGTCAAACCACTCCTTGGTGGTCAGGTGCCATAGTGTTTGACCTAAGCATTCCATCGCTGTACAGTATACTGGCAAATGACCACCATCCTCTATAATCCATCGATTTGGATCGATCTAAAGCTCTCTCTTTCTATCATCCATCTATCTATACAGATTTTAAAGTGCTACATACTTTATCATTCATTTGCTAGCATAGATCTTTAAATGCTCTGATCTTAATCATCTATCTACATGTATGGATCTCATAGAGCATAATTTTTTATCATCCCTCCATTTGCACAGATCTTAAAATGCTCTATTTGTGATCCATTTGCATGCACAAACTATAAGCGCTTTGTCTATGATCCATTCATCTATACAAATTTTAAAGTGCTCCATCCTCAATCATCTATTCATTTATACAAATCTCAAAGTGCTCCATCCTCTAACATTCATCTACTTTTATAGATCTTAAAATATTTTATCCTTTATCATTCATTTGCCTATATAGATCTTAAGATGCTTCGTCATTTATCATTTATCAGCTTGCACAAATATCAAAATACTCCATCCTGTATTATCTATCTATCTATCTATATAGAACTCAAAGCATTCCATCCACTCATTCATTTGCATATATGATTTTTGAAGTACTCCATCTTTATCATCTATTTATTTACATAAATCTCAAAATAGTTTGTTCTCTGTCATCTATCTACTTGCATAGATTTCAAATCGCTTCATTCTCTATCATCCATCCACTTGGATAGATCTCAAAACACTCTATTCTCTATTATTCATTCACATGTATATATCTCAAAGCGCTCCATTTAGTATTATTTATTTATCTATACGGATCTCAAAGTTCTCTATCCTTTATCATTCATTTATCTGCATTTGATCTTTAGGTACACCGTCTTCTATCATTCATCTGTTTATATAAATCTTAAAACCCTCCATCCTTTATCATCCTCCCCTATCTTTGGAATCTTAATATGAATAAATTAAATTTGGATGGATATTTTTATAATTTTAGTTTTTAAGCACCTTATTAGTTAGATCCCAGCATTTTTCATTGTATTTCACTTAATTGCTTGCTATTGTTCCAAGAGCAGGGATGGCAATGGGTAGGATTTGGATCGGATACTACCCATCTCCAAATCTGAACCTAATACTCTATATCCAAATCCTATCCGATACCCAATCGAATAAGAAAAGAGATATCCATCCCCATACCCAATAGATTCGAGGATATCCATGGGTAACTCATTTCCCTATACCCAATCCATACCTGCACCATGCCTATCCCATACAAAAAAAATAAACAACCAAATAATTTTATGTATATTATCAATCAATACAAAATTATCAATTCAACATAAACATAATTATAAGTCCAGATTTATAAAAATCAAAATAAAATAGAATTACAATTCAATATAGAATATATAAATAATCAAAATAATTTTATACATATTATCAATCAAAATAGAATTATCAAATAAAATTATAAACATATATATTCAGATATAGATTCAAATATTATCTATATTCGTAGGTTCGGATCGAGTTCGGATAGAAAACAGTACTACCCATATCCTACTCATACATGTGCTATAGTTTTCGAGTTTTATCCAAATCCGAACTCAAATCCGATCAAATCTTATTTTCAGATTTGATCGAATTTGGATAAGATGCATATCTATCGGGTCGGATCAATTTTGCCATCTCTATCCAAGAACAGCATGCTTAGCGTGACCTTTTTTAGAAATGGGTTGTGATTTGGGTGCGTAGGGCCACATGATCGAAGGCAAGACCTATGAAGGTCATTTCATTTCAGTTGTTGCAGGTGGCTAACCATGCAGGTGCAACAATATCTGGCCCACGCAAGTCATCATGTTGGTTCCTTCACTACGTACTTTCAAGCAAATGACCATGACCGTGGAAGAAATTATACTTTCGTAATTCAAAATCTAATTAAAAAAATATAAAAAATATTATTAATTTTAATTTATATAATATATAAATTATTAATATATAATTATTATAGAACTAAATATATACCTATGTAGATCTCCGTATGCCGTTTCTATTTAAACTTGACAACTTCATCGTACCAAAGATCCAAATCCAGCCATTTACAGGATGCTAAAGCATGGGCTTCTTACATGCAGGAGTACATGGAAGGGAGCTCTATCTCGAATTGTGGCCATTGGGAAATTAGATCATCAAACATTTTAAATATCATCCGTACAATGTCCCACTTTCATGTTTTGAGCTCCATTGGATCCCAGCCAAGTGCTTTTCATCGTGATAAAAGTATCACTCTATTGTTTGTTATTGTCACGAGAGTAGCGGGCGCAGTGTGGCCTTGCCCAGAATGGGGCTGTGCTTGAGTGCATTGTGATTGGTGGGACGCATGATGTGGCCAAGACTAATGCAGGCCATCATGTTGTTCCCACTGTTGCACCGTGCCACTCCATGCTGAACGGAACGATCGCCACGTGGCTAATGATGCAGGTGCCACAATGTTTGACTCTATCGCTGCACACTGTACATGCAAACGACCCACTTAGCCGCGGAGGGAGCCACACGTCTAGGATCATGAAGGACCCGCGCACTTAAAACAACTTGCACGTAAGGATGAAAACTGACAATAACAATACGGATTGAATATTAGTATATTCATATTTATATTCAAAAAAATTATACACGTTATCTTTTTAAGTTGGGATTATTGATATTTAAATTTAAAAATTAATAAATATCAATTAGTCATCAAAATTTTAAATTTGTGATGGTATGATCCAGCTATCTATTTTGGATCCTAATATCATTAATTCAGGCTGCAAATGAGTTGATTGATTCATGATCCAATTTGATCTGATTTATTTAGATCCGATCTAACCCGCATTAAAGGATTCAAGAGGACAGGTAGGGTTTTAAAATCGAACTCATTCCATTGTCTAGATCAGGTTTGAGTTTATTGAATTTGGACTTGGTTCGATCTGATCTGGCCTGACTTGTTTAGTTTAATGAGTTGATTTGGATCTTATGTTCAATGACTCGATCCCACCCGAACTCAATATCAGACCCGGTCTCCGTATCTCCACATTTTATTATTAC
>KE507610.1:84140-94551 GCA_000441515.1 Elaeis oleifera
CTATGGCGGAGTTCGTTTGACTGTGAGGGGGTCCATCCATAGAAGCTCGGTTGGAGCTCATTTCTGTAGAAGCCCGGACAGGAACAGCCTATTGAGGAAGCTCGGTTGGAATCCTCTTGTAGTTGGAGCTCGGGGTAGACTGTTCGTGTTAGGGATTCAGCGTGATCTGCTCTCGACGGGAGCTCGGAGTTGACCGCTCCTTGAAGGAGTTTGAACGATGTCTGTCAGTAATTGGAGTCTGAAAAAGGAGTCCGGCTCCCGTAGAGATTTGGATTGTATTTCCTGCAATAGAGGTTAGAAGAAGTCCGGCTCATGTAGGAGTCCGGAGGGAGTAAACCGGCTCCCGTAGGAGACCCTGTGGAATATACCTGTCGCAAGAACTTTTGGAAGAAGCCCGGTTCCCGTAGGAGTCCGGGCAAATTTGCTTGCTCCCGTAGGAGCTCGGTCGGGATGGACCGGCCCTCGCAAGAGTTCGACAGAGTCTTCCTGCGACAAAGATTAGGAGAAGAAGTTTGGCTTCCGTAAGAGTCAGGATAAAGTATACCTTCAACAGGAGTTTGGAGAAAAAATCCGGCTCCCGTAGGAGTCCGGGCCTTTCTGTGATAGAGACTCGAGGCAAGAGTCCGGCTCCCGTAGGAGTCCGGGTGGATCTGTTCGCTCCCGTAGGAGCTTGGCTGGGACGGACCGGCTCCCGTAGGAGTCCGGGCGGAGTCTGGTACTAGTAGCGATCTACTGTAGGTGAGGTTCGGCCATCGACAAAACCTGAAAGAAATTCAACCTGACGTCGATCACTGTAGGCGAAGCTCGGTAAGCACTGTAGAAGGTCGGCCGACAACGAAGTCCAGAGGGCACTTGGAGCAATCTGACAGGCGCCTGAAGAATCCATCTTGGAGAAGCCCGGATGGGTGCAACCTGTTGAGAACTTCAGCTGAGGATATTTTATACCCAACAGGATGTTCTCTCCTCTTACAAGGAGTGAACGATTCTTTATTGAGCACTTACAACCTCTATGCATACTTCACGATATCTAGATCATCCCATACATATCTCAAAGAGTCATGCTAGAGTATGAACTAAAGCATGGATCCACAAACATAAAGTACCATGATGATCTCAGGTCAAAGAATCACTTGCACTACTTCCACTAGAGAACCATCTTTTGACATACTATAAGGCTCCATCAGAAGTTCTTCCTATGGATCAGTTCAGTGAATTCATTCTCTAATGAGCACTTACATCCTTATATTAGTATCATTATATAAGTGATTGTGAGATCAATCATCCTCTCCATCGAGCATACATAGGATGTACCAATCTTACCGACATCATCGATTTCTAACTTAATGATCCTTTGACTAGAAATATTTTAGACTGGGGCTATTAAAATTTTAGATCTCACTGGCATGAGAGATCTCATCATGGCCCTAAAATTATTATCCTAATCTATGGGGTTCATCATAATCATAAATAAAATATGATACAGCAAATGATAAAATATAATGCCTCAGTAATATAAAATAATTAATATCATGCATATGAGTAGGCAGATTATACAGAATAGTCCTATCACATCACCCATGCGATTGGTTTATAGGGTACTATTCTTTCAATCTCCTACTTGCACTAAAATTAATCGTCCTTATACCTGATGCCCATACTATCAAGGTGGTGATCATGCTACTGCTATGATAAGGCTTAGTGGAGAAGTCCATAATGCAGTTCTTTATATCAACTCATTCTATGATTACATCATGAGTGAGGTGAAATTATCTTAGGATGTGAGAGGGTTTCGGGAGAGACCACACTCAGCTCAATGATGAACCCTTTCATCAGGCGACTTTCCTTAGTACTCTTTACTTATAGCAATATACTGAATCAACTACAGTTTATTGTTTAGAACTCTTTCAATTCACTGCTTATCTAGTACTTCTCAAGTACTTGCAAAAATCTTTCATATTTTTTCAATGATCCTTTTTTGGATCTATCTGAAAACTAATGTGCAAAGTATAAGCCACATCAGGCTTGGTACATAACATACATAGATAAGTAAACAATTTTACATCCATCCATGTTGAACTTTTTCAACATAAGATTGATGTACCTAGACTGGGACAAGCCTAGCACCCACTTAGATCTATCTCTATAGATACCAAGTGTATCAGATGCTTCTCCCAAGTGTTTCAAGAAAAACGTCTATGATAGCAAGGTATTGATTGATTGCAACATCGGGATATCAATCCCAATATTCAATATGTCATCCATATATAAAACTAATAAGATAATGGCACTCCCACTAGTCTTCTTATACACACATGGTTCATCCATATTTTGATAAAGTCAAATGATTTGACTATCTTATAAAAAAGATGTTTCAACTCCTCGATGCCTGATTTAATCCATAAATAGATTTGCCCTCCTATTAGAGATAAACTCTCTAGATGGTATGTAGCTATAGCAAGCAACATCCGGATGGACATTCTTGTTAGTAACCTATTGGGTCACACCTATAGGTGCTTTAAATCCATACTTGGTTGATATACAAGGAGTCTATCTCGAATTTCAATACTTCAAGTTATCTGTCAGAGTTCCTACTCATGACTGCTTTCGAATAGGTCATAGGATCATCATTCTCAATGATGAGTGGTATGTTGTCATTCTCAATGATAGACCCATATCAAAGTAGTACATTACTCACTCTGATTGACCTTCAAAGAGGAGGTGTGTGTTGTGGTTGTGCCTCACCAGTGGGCACATCAAGTCGAGGATCAACTTGTGGACTCTCCACAGATTGATGTGAGATAGTTTATAGGACTTGAACTTCTCAAGTTCAATTATCCTCCCACTGCCCCCTTCTTGGATAAGCTTCTTTTTCAAAAGATGGCATGCCTACTAACAAAATATCTTTTGTTGAGTAGGGTGGTAGAAATAGTATCACACACTCTTCTTAGGATAACCTATAAACCTTTACTTATCTGATCTAGTATGCAAACTTATGTACATCAACTCTTTTCACATATGCTAGGCAACCTATCTCTTCCTTTTCATATCTCATATGGAGTGCTAGTAATAAATTTTGATGGTATCTTATTCAAAATATATGCAATAATTTTAGGGTATTTACCTAGAAAAAGATTGGAAAGTCTGTGAAGCATATGATGGACCACACCATATCTTATATGGGGTGTCCATCTTTGGCTAGAGTTGTTATTAGCCTTCAAATATCCATATGTATGAGACCCAATAGCTCACACACTTTTTTTTCATATCCAGTAAATGGAGATCTTGATCATTTTACCTATGAAATAAGACTTACAAGTTTTATATGATTCAAAATCATACAGATCAAAGAACTCTTCTTTGTATTACTTGTTTATCTTTGACTCACTAAAATGACTAAGTTAGGAATGCTAGAAATATGTGACATTCGTAGTTTCTTTCTTTCTTGTTCTCATCAATATGAAGAATAATATCATTGAGTGATAGAAATATGAGACCATTATCATAAAATCTATAGCCATAAAATTTATCAGAAGGAGAGCAACCTCTGCCCTTTACATTAATTTCAAAATCATATTACAATAACAAAGGAATTGAAATATATTCTTGATAAATTTAAGCATATAATAACAGTCTATTAGTATAATAATCTTGCCAAAAAGGGAACATTGACAAATAGGTTTCTTCAGCTTTAGCTTGGATGGACTCTCCACCAGTGCTAAACATCATAAAGTCACCTCTCTTCAGCTTTACAATCCCTACAACGATTTGCATAAGTGGGATCTACAGATGGTATCAATATCTAAAAATCTAAAACCGAAGTACTCAATGATAAATTAGTCTGTATCATGTACAAACCATTAGTAGATACAACTTTTGCATCCTGCTACTACTTCACACTTGCAAGACAACTCTTGCAATTTCTTTCTATTACCTATCATTGTTATAATGAAATAAGTATCTATGGCAGAGACACTCCTAACCTTATTTTTTGGGTGATGCTAAAAAAAGAATCTGAGAGAGTTAGCAGGATCAAATCTTGGATTAATTCACTATCCATGATAAGAATCTAACTGACTTAATTGCATGATTAAGTCAATCAGGATATATATGATAGTCATACTGTCAACCCATCATATCTCATATGTGATTTTCTTCCTCTAAAGCATCATTTTTGATCGAATCAGGATCAAAAGAATAGGAGATTATCTCCTAAGTGAGAACTATTCTCAAGTTCCTCAATCAGTCTACAAGATTCGATATAAAGATATTAAATATACCATGCAGTGATGGTGAAGATGCAGATGTATATATATAAGAATATAAAAAGACTACTCATGACGACATACACAATTTAGATGAGATCTTTTATCTAATCATGTCTCCCACATATTTGACGAATTTCATAGCCCTCTAGTATGAAAAATAAGAAACCCTCTCATCAAGTTCTTAAGTGGGGTTGAGATCCCAATTCCTCATAAAAAATCTTGTAGATAGCACAACAAACTATATGAGTTTAAGGTAGGTAACTCTTATCAATTGCGTCTCATATAATTTTCAACATAATTTTTGCCTCTAAAATACTTGTAGTCTTATGGATAGCACAATAAATTATAATATTTTAGTTAAGTCTTATCTTTCATTCCTATATGGTTATATCTGAATAATACTACCCTTATAGATAGTACAATAAGGCAGCAGTACCCAAATATGCCATAAGCATCACAAGTTAACATCACATCAAGCTCTATAGCGAGCCTTATGGATAGCACAATAAACTCATTACAATTTTTGATATATTCTATTGATTTAGCATGAGCTAAATACCATAAGCATCATTATGCACATAACAGTATCACATCAGTTCCCACAGTAAGCCTTGTGGTTGTACAATAAATCTACTATGATTTCTGACATAATATTCGCTTGGCATGAAGGCATGGGTAATATTTTTAACACTTCACCATTATGATTTAATATAATTTAAAAGAGGGACTTAGGTCTCAGGCATATCCATAACATATAAATCCATCATATGCAATTTATATTTAATTCTAACTACCAGCATATAAGAGCAAATAAAGAAATCGGATAGTTATGGACTTTTCTAATGTAATCCATCCAAATCACTGGATGGATTATGGGTCTAATCTTAGGTGCATCATAGACTGAACCATCTCATGATCGATCTACATGCACCTCTGCTCTTTAATCATCTTGTAGTCCAGTCTTCATCTCTATGAAGGCTTCTACGAATGCTCCGTCTTTATCCAAAATAAGAAAGAAATAATTTCTTTCTATTTTCAAATAAATTTCTATCCTTAATTTTACATCAATATATAAAAGTCCCAAGCGGCAGTTGGGAACATACAAAGGAAGGAACAAAAAAGTACAGCTAAAAATATAATGCATTAGGGGTATCCAGCCCCTATTGCAACTATTGCAGAAGTATCCATACAATCAGCCATCACAGATACATTCACAAATACATCCATCACATGGGTGTTTCTAGTCCATAATTATTCATTATGCAATTTATAATAATTATACAAAGCATGATAATAAACTAACCATGTTATTCTAATTATGATATCATTCATGCACATGTCACTTAAAATGCTTAATTTCATGGGCACAAGACCTAACTAGGATTTTTGATTCAGATTCAACTCTTGATCCAATTTTAATTTTGAGTCAATCATATGTCACCCTCTTGAGTTGAGTTAATCAATTCTTAAACAACCCTAATCAAATTAGGTTTGTTAAGATTCGATCAATTAAGACTCAAGTCCTAATCAAATTAGGACAATGACAATTAGGTCAACTTTAATTAAACATAAATTCTAATCTAATTAGAACTATGAATCTGATTTGATCTACTATCATAAACCCTAATCTCATTAGACCAATAAATTATAGTCAAATCAAATCCATCAAAAAAATCCTAATTTGACTTTGAAGCATCTCTTCCATGAATCAAAATTTTCAGTCCCACACATGCCTAGGACAAGAACCATGATGGAAGATCCACCAAGATGAATACCCAATCTATGGTGGCCAGCCCTTGGATCTAGGGTGAACTCATCATATGCAGCAACCCTATGTCTTGAAAATGTACATCATATGTAACATTCCAAGGTTCCACACATCGCATGCACAAGACTTACAATTTCATGAAAATAGATTGCAAGATCTATCCTAAACTTGTCACACAAGTCTAAAGGCCATGGAATTACATACCAAGATTTGATCGTGGACAAATAACTTTTATTCTTAACAAAGGATGCAACAAAACAACAATTAAACATCTTGAAAATAAAATTTAACATTACATGAATTTGATCTAATCAATATCACAACAATAACATGATGTTTGGTTGAATCAATCAAGGGTGGTTCTGATACCACTATTAGGTTTTGATCTTACAGTGGAATATGATTTTAAAATTTTAACATGCATTCACTATTAAAAATAAGTTTTAACACTTAAAATATGCTAACCGAAACACAAACCCTAGGACTATCTTGATGATTACAATCAAATATTTTCATCATGCAATAAGGTAAGAGATTATACCTTCTTGAAGATGAGGATTTGGTGATCAATGATCTCCACAAGGTACCAAAGTAGGTGCCCTCCAATGGTGATCCACACGGGACAGATCAGGATCATTCCCAATTCGATATAATGCTGTAGCCATCTTCACAAGTGCACTGCTGGATTCCTTCTCAAGGATCAGATTGTATCACCATTTGATTGCCTTCAATCCTCCATAAAAGCCACCCCATAGATTTTTCTTAAAAGATCTCACCACACAAATTAGATTCAGATGTCCAGCACTTGAACAATCTGAAGCCTAGGATAAGTAACAATTGCCTTCCATTTTCCTTTTGATTTCCTTTCTATTTTCTCTCCCTTTCTTCTTTCCATTTTTTTTAGACTTTTTCTATCTTTTCCTCCTTAATTCTCATGCCTAAACACCAGCAAAAATGGGCACTTAGATCTGATGTAGTGCCTCCTTTATATAGAAAAGGAAGGGATGCTAAGCACCAACCTTTGGCGCAAAAACATCTCGCATGGTATCCCTTTGGTTTCCACATAAAGTAATTATGGTGTGTGATCAGTTATGGTGTGGAAGAGCCTTCAAGCAGGACTCTTCCATTCCGACACACGCAAGACAAAATGCCATTAGATGGCATGTCCCATAATTAAATAACATGGAATAGAAAGGGAAGTTAAGAGTTTAAATGGTAGAAGGACTCCTCTCTGCGCACAAAACCCTAAGGGCCATCATATGGCACGTGGAAGAATTTTAAGAGCACAAGACTCTTCCATTCAGCGTTAAGAAATCAAAGCACCATCATATGGTGCAAGGAAGAAATTAGGCATGGGAATTTTGGCAGGAAATTTAAGAGGAGTGCTCCAGAAGGACTCCTTCTGGATGCACAAAAAATGAAGCATTGCATTTATTTTGGCATGGATTTATAGCATGGAGGAGGTGGTTTCTCATAGAACTCTTCCATATAAATCAGATAAGATACCTAAATGTCCATAAGTTCAAACCTAATCCAATTAGGTTAAGGCAATAGGATTAGGGTTAGCACAAACACTTTTGTACCAAATCCAATTAGAAATTTGGGTTAATTCATGTTCTAGCAATTTTATTTATCCATAGTATTTATAATAAATTCAAATAGATTAGATCATGATCAATTTTTAATGTGTGTGACCCATTGGGTTCCATATCTAGCTAGCAATGGACTCAGACTCATGACCTAAACCAATTCGATTAGATTAGGCCAGCCCAAATGCATCAATTAATCAGAATATTTTTTAATTAATTTTTGAATTAACTCTTTTAATTATTGTAGGTTCACAAGTCAAGATTGACATCGAGCAACATATCATGACTATCCAGAAGATATAAAATTTAATGAAAATACTAAAATTATCTTTCCATGATGAGTTACTGTGCAATTCAACCTTTCGATCACGCAACATTCTAAATAGGCCATGGGCATGAAAAATATCAAGCCCAAATACCTATCCATATGTATCTTGATCTGATGATGATGACTCGATTGATGAACTAGTAGAAATACTTTCTATTGTTCATCCTTGCTCTGGCCAGAGACTCTTTTAGTCATCATCCTATGAGACCATATAGGATGTTCTCTCATCTTATAAGAAGTGATTGATTCTTTGTTGATCATTCACCACCTTCATGTACACTTCACCATACCCAGAACATCCTATACATATCTCAAAGAGTCATGCTAGAGCATGAACTAAAGTATGGATCCGCATACACAAGGTACCATCATGATCTTAGGTCAAAGGATTACTTGACATGCTGTAAGGCTCCATCAGATATTCTCTCAGTGGATCAGTTTAGTGAACTTATTCTCTAATGAGCACCTACATCCTTGTATTAGTATTACCACACAAATAATTGTAAGATCAATCACCCTCTCTATCGAGCATACATAGGATTGTTGGGAAATATGTCCCGAAAGCCAATCGTCAACCTGTTGACGGTTGAGCAACCTTATATTATAATTGATTTGTTAATAATAAAATATATTTTGGTATTTTCATCATAAGTTTTCATCTTCTAATGAACTCCATTGTTGTGATAAAGTCCTTAGGACTATTTAGGTTCGATAAAGAGAGGATTTATCGATTAGTCCTTAAAACTGTTCATGACCAAATGATGGGCTGTTAATAAGGACGACAGTTTCTATCGAGCATAGGTCGTTGTAGGCCATATGGGTTGGTTGTCCTCTTAACTAAGGAGTATGGAGACACTGGTATGGCATACAGGTGAGATGTAAGGGTACATCATCATTGAACATGACCAACACCAGAATATTCTGCTGTCGAGAATATCTCTGATGGGATATAGGTATAAGTATCCCTTAGACCTGAGATCGTCTCAGTGACTTGCAAGCAACTCACTGTGCTTTAGTACTAGACTAACTGAATTTTAATTCAGTGACAGAAGGCTTTTGGGCACAGTAAGTACTTACGAAGTTGGAGTGTGATCAAGATAGGATTGACCACTCCAAGAGTTGGAGAAGAATGAGTCGCTGTATTTCAATTTAGCAAAATCTTGACTAGGATAATCCATCAGATGGATTTGATATTTTGAAATATAATGTGGACAACCTGATCAGAGTTGACAGTTGAACTCTGAGGTATCCTATAAGCATTTTGGTCAAGAGGATGAATTATATAGAAACTATATCCGCATGGGTTCTAAGGATGTTGTTCTACACATTTGACCTATCCGGCCGTCGAGTACCATTGCTAGATGGTCACTTCGATTGGTATAAAATTTATTCCTATACTATCAACTTAAGTTCGAACCTATGAGGTCACACACATCAGAGTTCACGATCCGATCGGATGGTTGATCAACGATTAAGAATCATTTTAAGGTTAAACGATCAATGCGATTCATATTTAACCTAGTGCAAGTGTTGCAGGAGGATCGATTAACAATTCGATTGCTAATTGACTTAATTTGATTAAGCCAATGGGATAAAATTAAGTCTAATTGAATATGATTTAATTAGATTTTATTTGGACTTGATTGAATCAAGTTTAATTGGTTTATTGGATAAGCCAAGTGCAAGGAAAATTAGTCCTAGTTCAATTAGAACTTGGGTCAACCTAATTTCTAATTCGATAAAAAATTAATCAGATTTAAATCTAATTTAATCTGATTAAATTAGATTTTTAATTGGATTAAGATCTATTTTAATTAGGTTGATTTGATTTGGTTTGATTTGGTTTGAGAAACCAAATTTGAACAAGTCATAGATTGAATCCTAGTAAGACTAGGATTCCACCTTGCGCCATCTTAGCCCCCCATGCCCACTCTCTCTTATTTTGTGCAACAAAACCTTCTCTCTCAGGCCTTCACGCATGCCTAAAGCTTTCCACTCTTTCTCTCTTACATGGAATGTGGTTGTGGGCCAAGTCAAAGTAGGAATTAGTTTGGATTTCAAATTCTATGAGACAGAATTTTAGGAAATCAAAACTCTTTCTTATGGCACTGATTTTATCTAAATTTTTTTAAGATTTTTGTGGTTTTATGGAACATATTGTGTGCCCTTTTTTGGTGATCCATGGTAGAAAAGAAGGAGGGGGCACCCATTAGTTGGGCACCCCTTGTCTTGCCCTGTTTGGATTTTCCTTGACTAGGTATTTGACCTAGACAAAGATTCTTCATATCTCATTATTTAAGATAAATTCTTCTTAAATTTTTTGTAGATTATAGAGCATTGAGAGACCTTTGGGGCATATAAAAATCAAAGAGAAAGAGTGTTGGGGCATGGAGATATAACAGACACAAAACTAAGTGTCTGGGTTAGAGCAAAGAAAGAAGAAGAGGGTCTTCTTCTAAGG
>KE507611.1:66607-86918 GCA_000441515.1 Elaeis oleifera
AATGAAAGGAGATGACCCTGATGGTCGTCCCATTTTGTTCCAACTCAATTTTTCATACATTTAATATCCAAAACTTACCAGAACACTTTTAAATGCTCTCAAATATATTCAAATCAATTTGACACTCTCAAAAGCTTCGAAAACTTTCCAACTTGCAGAAACTTTAATTTTGGTACACTTGATGAAGCTTTTCAAATCCAATCTTTTAGACTACCTGAATATCATAAAAATATTCTTCAAAGATAAAAACTCATTAGTAGTCTCTTCAAATAATTTACGATCATCAAAATCAAATCTTGAAGCAACAATCTATTATTTTAGGATGCCATAGGAAGCAAAGAAAGGAGTTAGTAAGGTAAAAATACTGGGACTTAAAGCTTTTCTAGGAGAAATTCCTGCAGGAATTCGAATGGACGAGAGTCAAATGATATGCATGTATGCTTTTACAAAAATAGTGTAAAGGTTTAGAAGAAATCAAATATGATGCTTGTTATGCAATATTTTGTAAGAATTCATTTGAAAATTTAGATTCTTAAGGTCCTAAAAGATTTCTAATTCTTTCTTATAGTTCATATGGGTAATTCTTAAGTCTAAAAGCTTTTTTCCATTTTTTTCATCTATAGGTTGATTTGGCATAATTAAATCTGTTGTTACCCATATTTTACCATCAGTCCAGCATTTTTGATTTCTAATATCCTGACTTCACAAAAATATCTAAATGATTAGCAATTTTATATTCCTTTTCATCATATTCTTCTATGAGTTTAAATGGATCATTTTTTATTGAATTAGCTATAAATGGATCTCATTCTTTTCCAGAGAATTGAGTAAGATGGTAGATTTGAAAGGATAAATAATTTACTTATTTTCTTTCTTCTATTCCATTATAAATTACCATATCTATTTTTCTCTATTTCCTTTAATTCTTCTAAAACTACTGAGACTACCTCAGAAAATATATCAAAGGGGTGACTACAATTTACTGAGGCTAATTTGACTAATCCCTTATAGATGATCCAATTACAATGTCTGAAGGGTTTGTATTTATATTAGGAATACTTAGCTTTGGCCAGCACCAATCTATAATGAGGTATTTGCTAAGGATTTGGAATATTTCTCTAGTCTCATTAAGTTGGAAAATTTTTCAAGAATAATACTATGAAGTTCATAAGGCAAAATCTTACATATTTGGTACCAGAACTTAATTCTTGATTGTTTAATAGAGAGTTGGGCTTTCCTCATTTGCTTTTGTTGAGTGTACTTGGTTATGTCCGTTTTGGATTGGGGACTGACACTTGAATTCCAAGCTTTGCCCTAAAAGTTAGTTTTGATTCCATTTTGATCAATATGGAAGGATTTAAAAGGTCAAGAAATGATCTTCCTAAGATTATTGGTTGATTAAGATATTTAGCTAAAATAAAAGAAGTCTTAAGACAGATATTATTATTGTAGATCAATATATTTGTTACCTTATACTTTGGATCCTGGCTACTAGTGGAGGCTAGATTGATCTTTATTTTTTGAAGAAGATTTATGGGTAGTAATTCTTCATGAATGAAATTTGGACCTATTTTATGATCAATCAAAGCTAGAGTGTCTATTCTAAAGTTGTTTATTAATAGAGTAATTTCTATTTTAGAAGATATTGAAGTTTCATCTGAAAGGATTTCTTTTCCTTGTCTATCATTAGATTTTCAAATTCTTTAATAGGTAAAGGGTTCATCTTTTATATATTCTAGGGAGTCTTTCTAACCTTTTGATTTGATCTTTAGATTTTAAAGGTTTGTTTTTGATATTAAGACAGAGTTTGTAATATTACCTTAAGATTCTTAAGGTTTACAAGTGGTGAGATTTTTAATGGATTCTTCAGATGTCTTGATACTTTCATAGATTTGGCCAGTATTTTGTGGATTTGTATTAAAGGTTTAAACTATGTTTTTATTTGAAAGGAAGATTCTTAAGTTGAAGATTTTGTGAGCAAAGATATTTTACAAATCTATTTTACCTTTTCTATTTTGATCCTAAACAATTACATTTATTATGGTTCTCTATGTTTTCTTCCATATTGATTCTTTTTGGCTGATCATACCTTTCGAACCAATCAAAGAATCTGATATGACTCTTGGTTAAATTCATGAAGGTATAATAGTGGAATAAAATTTCTTCTATTTGAGTTTTATTATAGAAATTGAAGAATTATTGTCTTTTGATCTATTGTAATCAGAGTAAAAATTTTGCCTAAGTAATTCTTTATTTATAACAAACTTGGTGTCGATTTGAGGTTTTGATTTAATTCTAGATCTAAGATTTAGGATTGGGCCATCCTGAGAAAAGTAATCTCAATTTTCACTTTCATTATCTGACAATTGAATTTGATTATTTTCATCTCTAGTAGGGAGTTGAGTATCATCTAGGTTTACATAATCTGAATCAGAGTGAGGAGATTGAATCTCATCTGAAATTAGATTCATCTTGTCAGAATTAAGAGGACTCAAATGTTGTTCTTTGATATCATATAGATTTTCTACTATTTTGTTCTTGAATTTCATATTCTAATGATCCTGAGTGTTGCAGGGATCTAATATCTTCAGGGTTTTGAATTATATTTCTTGCTGAACTTCAAGATTAGATTTTTCTAAAGGGTTGGTTTTCTTCAGAGGATTCTTCTCTTGCATTAAGTTTTCTTTTGAAGGCACGAACACAGGTATTTGACTACCTTGCCAATACCTTCTTCCTAATAGATTTCTATTTTCTTATTTGGGCAATTACACCTGTTTTTATTAATAAAAGTGGTTGAAGGTTTATTTTGAAAACTTAAGCTTCTAAAGTTATTGTTAGATTTAGGTTTGTTCCAGGTTGACTTAGATACCTATCTTTTATGAGGTTTAGTGGGTTATATTTATCCATTATTAAGGGGTTAGATACCTAGCTACCTTAGTAGTCTAGATATAAAGAATAATTTTTTATATTCTGTATGATTAGTACAAAAGAATGAAAGAATAAAGAATATACTTAAGAAGACTCCTAAGTAAAGAATAAAAGAATAGTTGCTTAAGCAGCTAGGGACAAAGAATAAAATGCCTAATTGCTTATGCAGTTAGAGATTATTCAAAGAATAGAATAAAGAATGTACTAAGAAATACTTAATACCTCTACGTTAGATTGTAGACTTAAAGTAAATACCTAAAAGACTCTTTATAAGATCCTTGCTACCATTTCGTGATAATAATTCCAAAGATGGAAAGTATTAGTGAAGGAAGATCAAGAAAAGACACTTATCTTAGAAGACTTAACAGTATGGTTCTAGTAAGCAGTCAAGAAAAGATATCTATTTTAGGAGATTTAACAGTATTGTTAGGATAAGAAGTCCTTAAAATACAGCAAGATTTGAAATAGTACCTATCTTAGGAGACTTAACACAGGAGGATCTGAAATGAGGATCTGGAATGGTTATCCAACTTAGGTGTCAAAAGTAGAACACTCTGCGGTCTTTACTGCCTTGTGTCTTGTAGCGGCTCTCCCTGACCTATGTCAACTATGGTATGCCCTGAAGCCGTCCTACACCCGTAGGTACATCCGAGTTCCGTCAGTTATACAATCCATCAGTCGTACAACCCCTGTGCTCCTCAGACCAAGCTTAGGTGACTACCAATCATACAACCACTATGCTAAAATTTCTTACCAAAACTCTACTGCTCCTCGAACCAAGCCTAGGTTCTTGATTGATGCTCCTATTGCTCATCAATCCTTGTTCTTACCAAATACCTAACTTGTCCCTCCTTGGACACAGCTTAGATTTTTGATACTGCTCCTCAGACCAAGCCAAGTATCTAGATTGAGGCCCTACTGCTCCTCGAACCTTGATCTTCTAAACTACCTCTCTCTCCTCGGACTTTGTTATCAACTGAAGGCAAAGAAAAGGATCTAATGAACTAAAAATAATAAAAAATTATGACTATACTACCTCTCTCTCCCCAGACTTTGATACCATAGGGGGACGCGAAGGATCAGAGCATGGGCTCGATACCATGGGCATCATAGGATCGTGGAGAGAGCTTTCCGATTAACAGAAGAACTGTAGTATTTCTAACCAATAGGATTTATATGATAGGATCTATGAGCAGGATCTTTCTCACTCAGAGAGTGAGGCCCACCAAGACACTACTAATAGATCACAATTTAAATCTATCCTATGGTTTAATCCTATCCTAGAATTTATAAAATGAAATCTAAGAGTAGAATCTTGCTCACTCAAAGAGTGAGGTCCGCCAAGATACTACTAATAGACTATGAGTTGAACCTGTCCTAGAGTACTTATACCTGACTCTAAATCTAATCCTAAGGTTTATGTACTGGAATCTATAAGTAATATCTTGCTTACTCTAAGATAATAGAGAGTAAGACCCATCAAAATACCACTAACAGATCACAGACTAACTATGAACTATAAACTAATACCATCAAAACTATAGCTCAGGTATGTGAACCTTCACAGCCACAAGTCTCTTATGATACAGATATAGTACACAGTTCAGTGGAACCAAACTAATATATACTATCTAACTATCTAGGACTTATACTATAACTAGGCATACCAGGACTTATCTAAACTATCTAAACCTAGACTCTAAGACTCTCTAAAACTAGATTGGACTCTAGACACTATATGATATATACTAAGGGTTAGTGGATCCTAGACACTTCTAATGGCCAGGGTGGACACTCTACAGGATGGACACACTCTATAGGGTGGACTATGGACACACTATTGGGTAGACACAGGACTATGGGTCTCTTAAGGGTGATCCTAACTGGGTTACCTAAGATCGGACTCTAGGGTGATCCTATTCTATGGATAGACCTAAGGACAGGACTTAACCTAAGGTTGGACTGGTGGAACCTAAAGTTGGTCTCTACACTCAAACACTATGGGTAGATGGTGAAGCCTAAGACTAGTCTCTAAGGTTGGAAACTATGGACAACACTTATGGGTTGAAGACTGGTCGAACAATACTAAGGTTGGACATCTAATACTATTGGTGGACATGGAGTGGATACTACTATGGGGTGAACATTCTACAGGTTGTCTTTAAGGTTGCTTACAGGTTAAGGAACCTATGGGATGACACTAAAGGTTTCCTAAAGGTGACAACAAACTACTGGAATGGTTTTCTATGGGTTTCCTCAAGGGATAACTATGGGTTGGACTTTACCTAGGGTTAGTTACTAGTTACCTATGGTGACTTACTAGTTAAGCTACCTATAGTTAAGCTACCTATAGGTTAGTTATCTTTTTAATTTTTAATTTTAATTTTTATACAATTTTAATTTTTATGTGTTTTAATATGATTTAAATATTACTTGTCCTATATACAAGTTACTTATTTACTATATGTAAGTTACCTACTTACTATATATTTTTATAATTTTATAATTTTATAATTTTTATAATTTTTATCTTTTAATAGTATGCATGATGCAATAGTTTTAAAATAGTATTTTGAAATCATGCAGGTGCAGGTGAATGATGAAACATGGAAGGAGTATGAAGGAAGGAATATGCAAATAGTACTTCTACTATGCAAGTAGTATTTTATGAAATAGTAATTCTACAAATAGTAATGAATAGTAACTATATGGATGAAAGATGCATGCAACGAAGAAGAAGATGAAAGTAAATAGTATTTAAAATAATATTTAATAAAATAATATAAAGAAAACACAAACAAACAAAGAAATGAAGTAACTAAGACTTCATTAAAATAAACTCATGCATGGATATGCACAAATGGAAACAAACAAACAAACTTACACAGTGAAGAAACAAAGAGATGAACAGTATTTACATAGGATGGAGATAGCTTGCAGGAGCTTACTTCTCTTCGACTACAGGACTCTGGAAGCACACCTTTGTACAGGACTCTTGAATAAACAGGACAAGAACAAAGAAGGAAGAAGAGGGCTGTACAGGACTTAGGAGAAGGATATATACAAGGATACAAGACAGGAGGAAGAAGAGAATTATTAATGAAATACTTCCTCTCTGGCTTGTAACTTCTGCCTGGTATATGATCTTCAATGAGCTCACCAGGGAAGCCACTGGCTCTTAGGATTGCTCTTGAAGTCCGACCAGAACTTGGATTGATACCAAGACTTGGACTAAGATCAAGACTTATCTTCCAATGGTGGCATTAGGGGTCTTCTTATAGAAGCTAAGGGTGGACATCTTGCTTGACGATGAAGGCATCTTGCTTGGTGATGAAGTAACTTGTCATGGAAGTAACTTGGTGGCAAATCAACTTTATGCTAAAGTAATTTGCTGGCTAAGTAATCAACTAACTTTGGAGGTGAATCATCTGGCTTGGTGATTTTTTGGTGAAGCATCTTTTTGGTGAAGTTACTTTTAGGAAAAGTAACTGAGCTTGTCTTCATGTTGGAATTTTTTTTTTTTTGATTATCTATCTACGGATATCACTTGATGATGGAGAGTAGGTAGTATCTATCCATATATGCTGTCTTTTGAATACTGGAGTCTTTGGACTGGATGATGAACTAGTGTTGGATGCTGGAGTGTCGGCTTGCTTTGGTGGTGGTGTGCTTCTTCTACATCCTGGCCTACCTCTATAAACATCTTCAAATCCAGGAGGAATAAGAGGAATAGATGGTGCTAGCTGTTGATGGACTGCTGAATGCTGATGCTGTTGTTGCTGGTGAATAGGAGTGTTGGTTGCTGCATGCTGATCTTCTGGATGACTTTGTTGTTGAACTGGTGGTGAAGTTCGAGCAGGTGGAGGAGTATGTCTTTCTTCTGGATAATACTCTTGAGGTTGAAGGGAGTTGCTTGATGATGAGGATGAGATGTAAATAGTGAGGTCATGATGTGGATTGGTCATTTGGACTAGGATAGTTACTGAAGAGTGGAAATGGGGCCTTCTTTGATGTGGAGAATGGTGACGAAGGTGTCACCGAAGATGGCGGCGATGGTAGCGATGAGGGTGGTGCCTATGGTAGTGGCAAGTTCTATGGGACGGGATTTGGATGCAATTGTTGGTGGAGGCTTAAGGAGTGGAGGAGAAGAAATCATACCTGTATTTATAGGCCGTCATTGGATTCTCTTCTGATTTGGTCATCTTTGGGTGCTCTTTGGATTCCTTGGATTGAATGATTTGAATATTCCGAGTGATTGAGAGAAAATCAAATCACTATCTTCTGGTGATGGTTGATTACAGCTGCTTGTTGGTATCTGGATAGAACTTTTGGATGATTGATGGAAGGTCATGTCTTTGCTTCTTTTATTTGAATGGAATCATCTTGAAGAAGGATTAGCGTAGTCTTTTTTCCTTTCTTGTACTGGGTTTTACAGAATGCCATTGTCTAATAGTGGTTTAAATTTTGTGGATGGGTTTGGAATACACTTAAATGAAACTTTTCTCCTCTATTCCTTTACTCATTCAGGATAGGTGAAAAACAAACAAGTGAAAGGGATGGAGGATAAACTTATGCAATGTAGGTGGGAATTGAATGCAGAAAATCGCTTTTTATGGAAGTCAATCTTCATATACTCTACCACTTATGTAACGAATTTGAATATGGTATAGTTATGTTAAAATATTTGTATTTTATCTGAAATTCTTGAGGATAATTGTTAGGGTCTAGGATATCATTCCAATTTCTTCTTTTCCTAGTAAGATAGTTGATTGGCTTATTAAATCAGTTGTGACCCATATCCTACCATCTGTTCAATATTTATGATTTTGATTTTTTTTGCTTCTCATTAAACATCAACATAATTGACATCAATATAGTCCTCTATATCAAAATTTTCTATATATTTGGTAGCAACTTTTTTCGAAAATTGTGTGTAAGATAATAAATTTGAAAGGGTAGGTAATTTCAGTTTTTTTTTCTTCAATTCACTATAAATTATCATATCTATTTTTTCTCTATTATCTTGAAGATCTTCTAAAATTGTAGAAACAATCTTTGGGAATATGTCTAAAGGGTAATTATAATTGACAGAAGCTAACCTAACCAATCCTTTGTACAAAGACCTAATCATAATGCTAGAAGGATTAACATTTATATTTGAAATGCTTAATTTTGGCCAACACCAATCTAACATAAGGTATTCACTAAGTTTTTCAAGTATTTTCTAATTTCATCTGGTTGAAGAATTTTATTAAGAATAATATTTAAAGTTCAGAAGGTAACATTTTTTGAGTTTTATTCCAGATTTTTAATCTTTGTTGCTTAACAGAGGGACTAACTATAGATTCTAAATTCCTTAAAATTTAGGGAATGGTCTTTCTAGGATCATTGGTGGACTAAAATTTGAGTTACTTGTAGTTACTAGATCATCTAAAAGATTTGATTTAAAATCAACTTCTATTTCCCTAAAGAATTTTGAAGTTTCTCTTTTTGAATAATTCTTTCCTCTATTCATATTCTAAATGGATTATAAATTTTTTCTTTTAAATTTCCAAGAAAGTATTAATATAGGTCTAATTAAAACTTAGGCTTAATGTTTTCTGATCGGTTTCCTTTGACGTAGAATCTTGTTTATATTTTGAAGCCAAAGTACTTGGGTTTTGTAGATAAGGGAGTATAGGTGCCTTATAACTAGTTTGTTTTGAAAAATGTTAAGGGAATTTGGTATGGACCAAAGACTTTTATGCCTTACGGGCCAAAGATTTTATTCTTAATTCTATTTTTTTAATTTTTTTAAAGATCTAGTTAATGATTGAGGTTTCCACAAAATTTAGTTAAAGCTTGAATTCTGACTTCTAGCTTAACTTTTCTTTATTAAGGGGTTTTGTTAGAATAGTGATTAAGAGTTTTCTTATTACTTTCTTTAAGTGAGAGGAGTTTTAAAAGTTTGTTAAGTTCTTTTGATTGATTACAGATATCTGAAAAAGGTGGTGTATCAAAGATAATTAGATTTTGAAATATAATAAGTTCTTCTGATTTAGAGATCTTAAAGTCCAACGGTAGTTTCATTAGGATTCCTATGTTTCTTGGTATTTTTCATGGAAGGTATGGCCAGAATTCTTGTGGGTTTTCATTATATTTTTTAATTGGATATAATTCTATATTTTGGTTTAAAGATCTTGATCCAGAAAGATGTTAATTCTCGACTTGAATGTTTTCAATTTTTTGAAGGTTATTTTCTGATTCTGGTAAAGGTTCTGAATAAGTTAGGGTTTTAATATTTTTAAGGTTGTCAGAAAGATTTCTGCCTAGAACCAAGTTTGGAACTAGGGCTGGAACCTCTTTCTAGATTTTTGTTTTGGATTTTTCTAGAGAATTGATGTCTTCTAGATGATCTCTTTCCTAAATTTTATTTCTAAAAACTCTAAGTCTTTTACAGATTTAATGTTTTCTTGAGTTTTATCTTCAATGATCTTAAGTCCTTCATGTGTTTTACATTCCTTTTTCTGATTTTTCATCTTTTGAGTTTTCTAAAGATTGTTGGGCTTGAAGTGTATCTAAAAATTTTGAATGAGTTATATCCCCAGAGCCTAACTCCTTATCATTTTGATGGGTTATATCTTTTATTTTAGAAGGGGGATCCTTAGAGTGGATCTTTATCTTTGTTATCCTTTTGAAGGTATGGACAAAAATATTCAATAACTCTTTTACCTTTCTCTAAATAGATTGATATTTTCTTATTTAGACAACTACAATTATTACCCTTTTTTATAACTTCAAAATTATGTTTATTTTGAGAATTTGATCTTAGATTTGGCATATTTGTTTCAACTTTGGAACTGAATTTTGTTCTAGATTGTCCTAAACTATCATATTTCTCAAACCAATCAAAGAATTTGATAGAGGTTTTGTTCAACTTTATAAAGTATAGTATTTAGATTAGATTTCCACAGTTTGAGTTATAGTATAAGTTCTAAGAAACTGTTGTCTTTTATGTTTATTATGTTTAGCAAAAAAGTCTTCATTAAATAATTCTTTGTATTCAGAATCATCTTTACTAGAATGGGATAAAGATTTACTCTTTAATGGATTGGGTTGAATTTTGGAGATCGGTCTAGTTCTCGGCTTAGGATATGAGAATGATTGGTATTGAGGATAATAATCTTGACTTTTATTTTTATTGTCAGATTCAGAGTAAAGGGACTGGATGTCATTCTGATTATCATCGGGATAGCCTAAATTGTCTTCTGGATATAGATCTATCTTTTATAAAGAAGGTGACCAAGAAAAGAGAGTGACTGGGAAGTTTTATGTCTACAAGGAAGATGATTAGGAGTTTTTAGGAATGGTTTAAAGTATACTAGTTTATTTATTATTTTATAAGGAATACTAATGTTAGATTTCTAGAGGTTAGATACCTAGCTACCTTAGTGGTCTAGGTATAAAAGAATAAAGTTTCTATATTTTGTATGGTTAGTATCTAATTACAAAAATAATGAAAGAATAAACGAATGAAAGAATGGAATTTTTGGTTGCTTATGCAGCTAGAAATGAAGAATAAAGAATATATTTAACTATAAAAGAATGGTTAAAAGGAAATGTTTAATACCTATACGTTAGACTCTTTATACAAGGTATGAAAAAATGCCTAAAAGACTCTCTATACAAGATCCTTACTACCACTTTGTGATAATAATTCTAAGGGTGGAAAGAGTTAGTAAAGAAGATCAAGAAAAATACTTATCTTAGAAGACTTAATAATATGGTTCCAGTAAGCAGTCAAGAAAAGATACCTATCTTAGAAAACTTAACAGTATTGTTAGAGTAAGAGGACCTTAAAACACAGCAGGATCTGAAATAGCACCTACCTTAGGAGATTTAACACAGGAGGATCTGAAATGAGGATCTGAAATGGTTATCCAACTTAGGTGCCAAAGTAAACACTTTGCGATCTTTACTGCTTTGTATCTGTAGCGGCTCTTCCTGGCCTATGTTGACTATGGCATGCCTTGAAGCCATCCTACACCCATAGGTACATCTGAGTTTTCATCAGTTATACAATCCGTCAGTCGTATAATCCCTGTGCTCCTCAGACCAAGCTTAGGTGACTACCAGTCGTACAACCACTGTGCTAAAGGTTCTTATCAAAACTCTATTGCTCCTCGGACCAAGCCTAGGTTTCTTGATTGATGCCCCTATTGCTCATCAATCCTTGTTCTTACTAAAATACCTAACTTGTCCCTCCTTGGACACAGCTTAGGTTTTTTGATACTACTCCTCAGACCAAGCCTAAGTATCTAGATTGAGGCCCCTACTGCTCCTCAAATCTCGATCTTTCTAAACTACCTCTCTCTCTTCGGGCTTTGTTATCAATCGATGGAAGAAAAAGAATCTAACTATAATAAAAAATTATGACTATACTACCTCTCTCTCCCTGGGTTCTGATACCATGGGGGGACGTGGAGGATCAGAGCATGGGCTATGATATGATGGGCATCATAGGATCATGGAGAGAGCTTCCCGATTAAGGGAAGAACCGTAATATTTCTAACCAATAAGATTTGTATGATAGGATCTATGAGCAAGATCTTGCCCACTCAGAGAGTGAGGCTCGTCAAGACACTACTAATAGATCATAATTTAAATATATCCTATGGTTTAATCCTATCTTAGGATTTATAAAATGAAATCTAAGAGTAGAATCTTGCTCACTCAAAGAGTGAGATCCGTCAAGACACTACTAATAGACTATGAGTTGAACCTGTCCTAAGGTATTTATACCTGACTCTAAACCTAATCCTCAGGTTTATATACCAGAACCTATAAGTAATATCTTGCTTACTCTAAGATAACAGAGAGTAAGGTCCACCAAAATATCACTAACAGATTATAGATTAACTATGAACTATAAACTAATACCATTAAAGACTATAGCTCAGGTATGTGAACCTTCACAGTCATTAAGTCTCCTATGATACAGATATAGTACACAGTTCAATGAAACCAAACTGATATACACTAACTATCTAGGACTTATACTATAGTTAAGACTAATTTAAGTGTACCAGGACTTATCTAAACTATCTAAACCTAAACTCCAAGATTTGACTCTCTAAAACTAGATCGGACTCTAGATACTATACGACTCTTCTAATATATACTAAGGGTTAGTGGATCCTAGATACTCTAGACACTTTTAATGGCCAGGGTGGACACTCTATAGGATGGACACACTTTATATGGTGGACTATGGACACAGGACTATGGGTCTCCTAAGGGTGATTTGGATGGACCTAAGGACTTAACCTAAGGTTGGATTGGTGGATCCTAAGGTTGGTCTCTACACTCAGACACTATGGATAGATGGTGATGCCTAAGACTAGTCTCTAAGGTTGGACACTATGGACAATACTTATGGGTTGGAGACTGATCGGACAACACTAAAGTTGGACATCTAATACTATTGATGGACACACAGTCGACACTACTATGGGGTGAACATTCTACAGATTGTCCTTAAGGTTGCTTACAGGTTAAGAAATCTAAGGGATGACACTAAAGGTTTCCTAAAGGTGACAACAAACTATGGGAATGGTTTCCTATGAGTTTCCTCAAGGGATAACTATGGGTTGGACTTTACCTAGGGTTAGTTATTAACTAAGTTACCTGGGTGACTTATTGGTTAAGTTACCTATAGGTTAGTTATTTTTTTGATTTTTAAATTTTTATTTTTATATATTTTTATATTTTATATTTTTTTAATATGAATATGCAGGTTACCTATTTACTATATGCAAGTTATCTATTTACTATAATTTTTATAATTTTTATTGTTTTTTGTCTTTTTAAATAGTATGCATGATGCAATAGTTTTAAAATAGTATTTTTGAAATCATGGGAGTATGAAGGAAGGAATATACAAATAGTACTTCTACTATGCAAATAATATTTTATGAAATAGTAATTTTACAAATAATAATGAATAGTAATGAATACTAACTATATGGATTTAGGATGCATGCAACGAAGAAGAAGATGAAAGTAAACAGTATTTAAAATAAAATTTAAACAAAATAACACAAAAAAATATAAATAAATAAAGTAATTAAGACTTCATTAAAACAAACTTATGCATGGATATGTACAGATAGAAACACACATGAAAACAAATAGAACAAACTTACACAATGAAGAAACAGTATATACAGAGGATGGAGATAGCTTGTAGGAGCTTGCTTCTCTCTAACTACAGGACTCTAGAACAAACTTCACACTTATGTACAGGACTCTTGGACAATCAGAACAAGAACAAGAAGGAAGATGAAGGCTGTACAGGACTCAAGGGAAGGAACAATGGTACAGGACAGGAAGAAGAAAATTATTTAGTGGATCACTCCCTCTCTAGCTTGTAACTTCTGCCTGATTTCAATGAGCTCACCAGGGAAGCCACTGGCTCTTAGGATTTCTCTTGAAGTCCGACCAGGATTTGGATTGAATCCAAGGCTTGGACTGAGATCAGAATTTGTCCTCCAATGGTGGCATTGAGGGTCTTCTTATAGAAGCTAAGGGCAGACATCTTGCTTGGCAATGAAGTCATCTTGCTTGGTGGCTAATCAACTTGGTGCTGAAGTAACTTGTCGATGAAGTCACTTGATGACAAATCAACTTTTGTCGAAGAAATGGTCTACTGATAAAATGACTTGTTGGTGAAGCATCTTTTGTTGGTGGAGCACATCTTTTGAAGCAGCTTTTGTCATTGGTTTGATGAAGAAACAACTTGGTTGACATAGACTAAAGTATTTTGGATGGAACATCTGATAATTTGAAAGGAATCCCTGAATTGGAGTGGCTTGGCTTTTGTAGCAGTTGAAGATTGGTTAGTGGATTGGAATGCCTTGTAGGTGCTTTTGATTGTTTAACCGGAAGGATTAGCATAGTCTTTTTTTTCTTCCTCTTTTTCTAAATCTATAAGTAATTTTTGGAGAAGATTTTTGTATTCTTCTTTTGACTTGGTAGTTTCAAGACTTGTATCATCATCTGGAACTTTAAAGGTTAACGGTGCTTGTGAATAATTTTGAGATAGCCATTGGGTAACTTTTGAATTGGTGGCATGTTCATAATTAAATTGAGCCCACCATTTTACTTTAAATTGTCTGCCTAGAGATAAAGGGATTGGTGGAGCATCAATGAAAGTATATTCCCATGCCACAATCCAAGAGAGAGCAAAACGGGAGTAAAATTCAAGAAGGATTGGAAACTTTTGGTTCTATAAGGAAGGATAGTTTTTCTTGGAATAGGTTGAAACTGTCAATAATTGGTGGTGGAAGAATTTGAAAAATTAGACCAAAATATTCCCATCAGGTTTTGAACCAATATGAGAATTGATATCTTGTTTCGGGTTTAAAATAGAACAACTAGGAATGGGTATATTGTGGATTTTGGTAAAAGAAGGCATTGGACCATGCTGCAATATAATCTCAATAATTAAAATATTGGAGATCATGATTTTATGAAAATCTTTTGAAATTATAGGGATTATTTTTCATGCGGCAGGTGTTAAAACAAAAGGATTTGTATTGTTGAATGTGTGTAAGCATCTATGTTTTGAAATTTGTAGTGTTTAACAGCTATAGATTTTATTTCTATCAAAATATTTTCATAAAACTTTTGAGTTTTTCTAATATCACTAGGTGAAAATTGCCAATTTAAAGGAAGGATTTTCTCTACCACCATTCTGGGTTCTTTTCTAAATATTCATCTTCAATCATTATTATGAATGGAAGAAGGTTTTATTAAATATGGGTAGGTAGCTGGTTGATGAGGTTGGAAGTTTGGTACTGGGTCGGAAATCCCAATTACCATTTTAAGTTCTAAAGAAATTTGTTGCAAATTTTGATTGGTTTCATCTATTTCATTTTGAGAATTTCCTGATGAAGATGATTCGGTTTGGATCAGAAATAGTGGAGTAGGAGGGGATTTTCTCTTTTTCTCTTCTTTAGGTGCAACTATCTTGTACCAAGGTTCACAAGCTAAGTTTCTCAAGTATTTGTGTAAAGCATCTATTGTTTTTGGATGCTATAGGAAGCAAAGAAAGGAGTTAGTAAGGTAAAAGATACTGGGACTTAAAGCTTTTCTAGGAGAAATTCCTGCAGGAATTCGAATGGACGAGAGTCAAATGATATGCATGTATGCTTTTACAAGAAATAGTGTAAAGGTTTTAGAAGAAATCAAATATGATGCTTGTTATGCAATATTTTCTAAGAATTCATTTGAAAATTTAGATTCTTAAGATCCTAAAAGGATTTCTAATTCTTTCTTGTACTTCATGTGGGTAATTCTTAAGTCTAAAAGCTTTTTCCATTTCTTTTCATCTGTAGGTTGATTTGGCATAATTAAATCTGTTGTTACCCATATTCTACCATCAGTCCAGCATTTTTGATTTTCTAACATCCTAGCTTCACAAAAAACATCTAAATGATTAGCAATTTTATATTCTTTTCATCATATTCTTCTATGAGTTTAAATGGATCATTTTTTATTGAATTAGCTGTAAATGGATCCCATTCTCTTTTAGAGGATTGAGTAAGATGATAGATTTGAAAGGATAATTTCACTTATTTTCTTTCTTCTATTCCACTGTAAATTACCATATCTATTTTTCTCTATTTCCTTTAATTTCTTCTAAAACTACTGAGACCACCTTGGAAAATATATCAAAGGGGTGATTACAATTTACTAAGGCTAATTTGACCAATCCCTTATAGATGGCTCAAATTACAATGTCTGAAGTATTTATATTTATATTAGGAATACTTAGCTGTGGCCAGCATCAATCTATAATGAGGTATTTGCTAAGGGTTTAGAATATTTCTCTAGTCTCATTAGGTTGGAAGATTTTTTCAAGAATAATACTATGAAGTTCATAAGGCAATATCTTACATATTTGGTACCAGAAGTTAATTCTTGATTGTTTAATAGAGAGTTGGGCTTTCCTCATTTGCTTTTGTTGATTGTACTTGGTTATGTCTGTTTTGGATTGGGGACTGACAAACTTGAATTCCAAGCTTTGCCCTAAAAGTTTAGTTTTGATTCCATTTTGATCAATATGGAAGGATTCTAAAAGGTCAAAAAATGATCTTCCTAAGATTATTGGTTGATTAAGATATTTAGCTAAAATAAAAGAAGTCTTAAGACATATATTATTATTGTAGATCAATATATTTGTTACCTTACACTCTGGATCCTAGCTACTAGTGGAGGCTAGATTGACCTTTATTTTTGAAGAACATTTATGGGTATTAATTCTTCATGAATGAAATTTGGACCTATTTTATGATCAATCGAAGCTAGAGTGTCTATTTTGAAGTTGTTTATTAATAGAGTAATTTCTATTTTAGAAGATATTGAAGTTTCATCTGAAAGGATTTCTTTTCCCTTGTCTATCATTAGATTTTCAAATTCTTTAATAGGTAAAGGGTTCATCTTTTTAGATATTCTAGGGAGTCTTTCTAACCTTTTGATTTGATCTTTAGATTTCAAAGGTTTGTTTTTTGATATTAAGATAGAGTTTTGTAATACTACCTTAAGATTCCTACGGTTTACAAGTGGTGAGATTTTTAATGGATTCTTTAGATGTCTTGATACTTTCCATAGATTTGGCCAATATTTTTATGGATTTGTATTAAAGGTTTTAACTATGTTTTTATTTTGAAAGGAAGATTCTTAGGTTGAAGATTTTGTGAGCAAAGATATTTTACAAATCTATTTTACCTTTTTCTATTTTTGATCCTAAACAATTACATTTATTATGGTTCTCTATGTTTTCTTCCATATTGATTCTTTCTAGCTGATCATACCTTTTGAACCAATCAAAGAATCTGATATGACTCTTGGTTAAATTCGTGAAGGTATAATAGCGGAATAGAATTTTTTCTATTTGAGTTTTGTTATAGAAATTGAAGAATTGTTGTCTTTTTGATCTATTGTAATTAGAGTAAAAGTCTTGCCTAAGTAATTCTTTATTTATAACAAACTTGGTGTCAATTTGAGGTTTTGATTTAATTCTAGATCTAAGATTTAGGATTGGGCCATCTTGAGGAAAGTAATCCCAATTTTCATTTTCATTATCTGACAATTGAATTTGATTATTTTCATCTCTAGTAGGGGGTTGAGTGTCATCTAAGTTTTCATAATCTGAATCAGAGTGAGGAGATTGAATCTCATCTGAAATTAGATTCATCTTGTTAGAATTAAGAGGACTCAAATGTTGTTCTTTTGATATCATATAGATTTTTCTACTATTTTGTTCTTGAATTTCATATTCTAATGATCCTGAGTGTTGTAGGGGTCTAATATCTTCAGGGGTTTGAATTATATTTTCTTACTGAACTTCACGATTAGATTCTTCTGAAGGGTTGGTTTTCTTCAGAGGATTCTTCTCCTGCGTTAAGCTTTTCTTTTGAAGGCACGGACAGAGGTACTTGACTACCCTGCCAATACCTTCTTCCCAATAGATTTCTATTTTTTATTTGGGCAATTACACTTGTTTTATTAATAAAAGTGGTTGAAGGTTTATTTGAAAACTTGAGCTTCTAAAGTTATTGTTAGATTTAGGGTTTGTTCCAGGTTGACTTAGATACCTATCTTTTATGAGATTTAGTGGGTTATATTTATCCATTATTAAGAGGTTAGATACCTAGCTACCTTAGTAGTCTAGATATAAAAGAATAAAGTTCCTATATTCTGTATGATTAGTACAAAAGAATGAAAGAATAAAAGAATATACTTAGGAAGAGTCTTAAGTAAAAGAATAAAAGAATAGTTGCTTAAGCAGCTAGGGACAAAAGAATAAAATGCCTGACTGCTTACGCAGCTAGAGATTATTCAAAGAATAGAATAAAGAATGTACTAAGAAAATACTTAATACCTCTACGTTAGACTGTAGACTCAAAGTAAATACCTAAAAGATTCTTTATAAGATCCTTGCTACCACTTCGTGATAACAATTCTAAGGGTGAAAAGAGTTAGTGAAGGAAGATCAAGAAAAGACACTTATCTTAGGAGACTTAACAGTATGGTTCCAGTAAGCAGTCAAGAAAAGATACCTATCTTAAGAAACTTAATAGTATTGTTAGGGTAAAAAATCCTTAAAACACAGTAAGATCTGAAATAGCACCTACCTTAAGAGACTTAACACAGGAGGATCTGAAACGGTTATCTAGCTTAGGTGTCAAAAGTAAACACTCTGCAGTCTTTACTGCCTTAAGTCTTGTAGTGGCTGTCCTTGGCCTATGTCGACTATGGCATGCCCTGAAGCCATCCTACACCCGTAGGTACACCCGAGTTTTCGCTAATTATACAACCCGCCAGTCATACAACCTCTGTGCTTCTTAGACCAAGCTTAGGTGATTACCAGTCGTACAATTACTGTACTAAAGGTTCTTACCAAAATTCTACTGCTCCTCGGATCAAGCCTAGATTTCTTGATTGATGCCCCTATTGCTTATCAATCCTTGCTCTTACCAAAATGCCTAACTTGTCCCTCTTTGGACATAGCTTAGGTTTTCTGATACTGCTCCTCAAACCAAGCTTAAGTATTTAGATTGAGGCCCCTACTGCTCCTCAAACCTCGATCTTTCTAAACTATCTCTCTCTCCCCAGGCTTTGTTATCAATCGATGGAAGAAAAGGATCTGACTATAATAAAAATTATGACTATACTACCTCTCTCTCCCCAGGCTCTGATACCATGGGGGGACGTGGAGGATCAGAGCATGGGCTCTGATACCATGGGCGTCGTAGGATCATGGAGAGAGCTTTTCGGTTAAAGAAAGAACCATAGTATTTCTAACCAATAAGATTTATATGATAGGATCTATGAGCAGGATCTTGCTCACTCAGAGAGTGAGGTCTGTCAAGACACTACTAATAGATTGCAAATTGAAACTATCCTATGGTTTGACTCCTATCTTAGGATTTATAAAATGAAATCTAAGAGTAGGATCTTGCTCACTCAGAGAGTGAGGGCCGTCAAGATAATATTAATAGACTACAAGTTAAACCTCTACTAGAATACTTATATTTATCTCTAAACCTAAAGTTTATGTGCTGGAACCTATAAGTAATATCTTGCTTATTCTATGATAACAGAGAGTAAAGTCCGTCAAGATACCACTAACAGATCACAGACTAACTATGAACTATAAACTAATATCATTAAAGACTATAGCTCAGGTATGTGAACCTTCATAACCACAGGTCTCCTATGATACAGATATAGTACACAATTCAATGAAACCAAACTAATATATACTATCTAACTATCTAGGACTTATACTATAACTAAGCATACCAGGACTTATCTAAACTATCTAAACCTAAACTCTAAGACTTGACTCTCTAAAACTAGATCGGATTCTAAACACATGCGACTCTTCTAATATATACTAAGGGTTAGTGGATCCTAGACACTCTAGACACTTCTAATGGTCAGGATGGACACTCTATAGGATGGACACACTCTATATGGTGGACTATGGACACAGGACTATAGGTCTCCTAAGGGTGGTCCTAATTGGGTTACTTAAGGTCGGACTCTAGGGTGATCCTATTCTATGGATAGACCTAAGGACTTAACCTAAGGTTGAACTGGTGGAACCTAAGGTTGGTCTCTACACTCAGACACTATAGATGGATGGTGAAGCTTAAGACTAGTCTCTAAGGTTGGATACTATGGACAACAGTTATGGGTTGGAGACTGGTCAGACAACACTAAGGTTGGACACCTAATACTATTGGTGGACATGGAGTAGATACTACTATGGGGTGAACATTCTACAGATTGTTCTTAAGGTTGCTTACAGGTTAAGGAACCTAAGGGATGACACTAAAGGTTTCCTAAAGGTGACAACAAACTACGAAAATGGTTCCTATGGGTTTCCTCAAGGGATAACTATGGGTTGGACTTTACCTAGAATTAGTTATTAATTAAGTTACCTGGGTGACTTACTGGTTAAGTTACCTATAGGTTAGTTATTTTTTGATTTTTGATTTTTTAATTTTAATTTTATATATTTTTAGTTTTTATTTTTTATGTGTTTTAATATGAATATGAAGGTTACCTATTTACTATATGCAAGTTACCTATTTACTATAATTTTATAATTTTTATAATTTTTATAATTTTTATCTTTTAAATAGTATGCATGATGCAAAGTTTTAAATAGTATTTTTGAAATCATGCGGGTGCAGGTGAATGACGAAATATGGAAGGAGTATGAAGAAAAAAATATGTAAATAGTACTGTTGCTGCAAAAATCCACCGGCGTCGAAGATGCTGGAGTCGATGGTGCCGCGATCGCCGTCGGGACCTGCAAAAGAAGTCT
>KE507612.1:80755-91894 GCA_000441515.1 Elaeis oleifera
TTCATCTATACATCTTATGTATCAAGAAAAATCAAGTTTTGTAAACTCTTTTCAAAATATGTATGATAATTTATGCATATGAAACCCGTGGATCTGATACCACTGTTGAAATTCGTGTGTTGGGGCATGCATGTATATTTTAAAATTTATTTTTAAACATCACAGTAGAAGAGAAGATTAAAATATTTTTAATCTATATTATATATGCATAAAAATATAAACCATAAGGATCTAGTTCATATGCTGAAATTGACATATGCTAAAACTAAACATGTGATCGAATCACATACTTATTTCATAATTTTCTTCTTCAAATCTGGATCTGGAAGAGAAGAGATTTTCTTCTAGCCACACAAGTATCCAATCTTTACGGGTATCCACATGGGATCAGCCTGAAACAGCCCTATTCAAGTTAAAATTTCTTCTCTAAGAAAATTCAGCCTGCTGATCTGAATGAAGCTTGGATCACGATCAACTCTTTGATCCTTTCCTCGATCTTCTTCTTCTCTTCTTCTCTTACTTTTCTTTCCTTGGTTTATGCTGCTACCATGCACTGGAAACCAGCAAACAAGAGATGTCCAATAGCGTTTGGGTGTGGAAGATGATGGGACACCCAAGAGGTGGGGCGTGTGGACGCCAAGGGAGAAGAGAAAGGGAGGAGAAGACAAGGCATGGGGGGATCTTTTGTGACATGTGGGCTACTGGTTTAGATACCTAGAGACCTTAGGGAGGCCCCTTTAAATAGACATAAGGATTGAATCCTATTCAATCTCATAATACAAGTCCTATTTATATTAGGTTTCTAATAACTTAAGTTAGTCAACTTCCTTTAAGAATCCTATTAGGTACCAACTCTTGGAGCCCTTGCACCTATATAAACACACCCCAAAGTACACCCAAGAGATGCCCCATATGGGATCCATAAGCCCTCTAATCATGGGACACGCCCAACTTGATCAAATCAAGTGGCACCCCATAATAACTATCAAGGAATATTAATAAAAGATTTGTACCATTAATTTATATGATCCAAAATCTTAAACACCCAACAATTGGAGTCCAATGAATCTAATTCATATAGGTTATTAGCAAGTAATCAAGTTTAAATTATCTTATCAAATAAGAAATCTAAATATAAAGAAAAAATTAGGTCCTACCATGTGCTAGCAAGGTTACCTTGAACCCAAACGGGTTTCTTTAAACCCAATTGACACTTCACAAGCTCAATTGCTTATTTCAGGCCTAATCCCTTTGTTGTGTAATCCCATAGATTTAATTCTATCTGATAGCAAGATATACAATGATCTCTATCAAAATATCATTGAAACTCTTTTAATGGATCGAAACAATTTCACTCTAACTCATCAAAGATTGTCGATCCAGAACAATCCTAGTGAGCTCTCACAATCACCAGTGACACCTAGCAATATGTAGTGGCAATCTAGTAGAGCTGAAATGAACCTCTAAGTGTAATTAACGTGTGATTTAGTCCCTCTATCGTGAGTTCCGACAAGATGGCAGGTCATGGATAAATTATCAAATCTCAACATTAGTCATATGATAGATTCGATCAACTTAAGTCCAATTATGACTTCTATGAAAACTTCTTTCCATCAATCACACTACTGTGGCCACAGACTCTTAGACTTAGCCTCTCAAATCTTATAGGACTACTCCTCTCTATCAAGTTCGATAGATCCCATCTTGATACGCACCCTACTCTTACAGTTGACTAACTATTACCAACATCCACTACAAGGGCTCATTAAGATCCATATTTATGTGTCAGTCAAACTCCAGTAGCCTTACTGCGAGCAATGGTATTATCTCAAATCAAAAGATCAATCGCACAACTACAACATCGAGACAATCACTGACGATCGAACAGAAATCTAAGTGATCTCTTGTATGGTCATGCTCAGTACTAGTTGTTCTCTAACAACTATCCGTACTCATTGCCCAGTATCTCTACACTGTAGACTATAGACTCATCTATCTCGAAGGAAGCGATCTGTGCACCGGTCTATCCAGATCGATCACCATCCACATGATGATTCTATGATCAGGAGTATTTAGGAATTAAATACATGTCTCTAATTCTCAACTCTTTAAGAATATGTATCGAAAGTTAATTCCACGGACGATTTAAGGAAACATCACACTTGAATAAAAATAACTTATCCTTTATTGATCGAATCAATATATTAAGTATAAAATTATGTTCTAGAGTTATTACAATGTGTCAGTCATATTGGCTTCTAGGACATACATCTAACACTTCACATCTATCCAGTGCTGCTCATCTGGATTTGACTAATACCTACTCGTGACGCTCACAGCAAGGGCAATATCAAGTTGAGTACATAGCATGGCATACATGAAGCTTCCAATCATCGAGCATAAGAGATCCTACTCGTGCGCTTGATCTCCTCAAAAGTATTAGGACGCATCATCTTAGAGAGTCGAATACCATTCCGAAGGGGTAGAAATTCTTTTGCAGTTTTTCATGCTGAACTGCTTCAGCATTTTTTCTATGTACAGCTTTTGTGACAGGCCAAGCATCCTCTTAGATCTATCTTTATAGACTTTTATCCTTAGGATATAGGATGCTTTTCTTAGATTTTTTATGAAGAATTCCTTAGACAATCAAGCTTTGATTGTAGTCAGCATGGAATATCATTTCCAATGAGGGTGTCATCGACGTATAGTATGAGGAAGACAAGCGTGCTCCCACTGACCCTTTTTTAAACATAATTTTTTTTTCATTTTTATGAAACCAAACGATTTGATTGCACATCAAATAAAGATTTCAGCTCTGAGAAGCTTGCTTTAGTCCATAGATGGATCTTTACAGCTTGCAGACTCAATGATCACCATCACCAGACATGAAATCCAGAGGTTGCTCTATATAGATATCTTCCTCAAGATATTCATTCAAGAAAGTAATTTTTACATATATTTACCAGATTTTATACTCATAGTAAGCTACAATAGCAAGTAATGTGCGGATGAATTTCCGCATGGCTACAGGCAAAAAAGTATCATGATCGTCAATGCCTTCATACTGACTATAATCCTTCACCACCAGCCTTACCTTATAGGTCTCTACCTTACCATCGACACCTATTTTCCTTTTGTAGATCCATTTACACCCAATAAAATAATTCCTCTGGTGGATCCATTAAGGTCTATATTTGGTTCAAGTGCATTGAATCAATTTCTGACTTCATTGTATCTAACCATTTTTTAGAATTGATGTCAAACATCACCTCATCAAAAGTACTAGGATCATCACCATGACCCCCATCTCCCACGAGGAGCACTTCCTCTACATCCTCTTTCAACATGCCATATATCTTTCAGGAGGATGGAAGATTTTACTTGATCTATGAGGTAGAGGTGGAACATTAACTACTAACTTATCATGGATAGGTTTCTAAGGATCTATAGCTCATTTCTCTTGAGAGATATTCTTGTCAAGCTCAATTAACCTCCCACTACCACCATCCTGAATAAACTATTTTTTAAAATATGGTATTGTGACTTATAATCACATTATGGTCATGCAAAAAGTAAAATAGTACCCAATGGATTCCTTAGGATACCCAATAAAATGAGCTACAACTGATCTATCCTCTAACTTGTCAACTTTCTATTTTTTAACATAGGCTGGATATCTCCAGTCTTAAGATAACTCAGATTCAGCTTCTTACCATGCCATATCTTATATGGTGTAATAGGAACAGACTTAGAAAGAATCCTATTTAAAATATGCATCATAGTAAGGCATGTCTCCAAAGAAATAAGAGTAAATCAGTGAAGCTCATCATGGATCGGACCATATCCAATAAGATCCTATTTCTCCTTTCAGATACTCCATTGACTTGAGGTGTATCGGGAGGAGTCCATTGAGAGACTATACCATTCTCCTTAAGGTATCCTAAAAATTCAGCACTCAGGTATTTTCCTCCTCGATCAGATCATAGGACTTTGATGGATTTACCTATTTGCTTTTCTACTTTATGCCTAAATTTTTGAATATTTCAAAAGCTTTAGACTTATGTTTATAAAAATATATATCCATACTGTGATAGATCATCAGTAAAGATAATGAAGTAGTTATAACCATCCTTGGTTTGCATATCAAATGGGCCACACAAATCGGTGTGTATTAGGACTAGTAACTCAGTGGCCCTTTCTTCTTGTCCCATAAAAGGTAATCTAGCCATATTTTCTTGAAGGCATGATTTACAGACCGGAATCAATTCAAATTTAACTAAATCAATGATCCCATCCTTTTTAGTCTGTTTATCCTATCCTCTCCAATATGGCCAAGCCTATGGTGCCATAAGTACTTATGGTTAAATTTATCTCTGGATCTCTTTTGGGCTATGGCACTCACTACTTGCTCATTTAAGTTCACACTAGCATTAACATGCAAGTGATAAAGATTGTTAATCAAAAGACCTGATGTAACCAATTTATTTGTAAATAAAAAAAAATCTTTATTAAATTAAAAATAAAACCATCCTATGCTAGTACAGAGATCGAAAATAAATTTTGACTAGCTATAGGAATAAAATAATAGCCTTCTAAATCTAATCTAAAGCCTGACGGTAATCGAAGAGGATAGGTTCCAACGACTTCTATAGCAACTTTTGCTCTATTGTCGATTCAAAGAATCATGTCACCTTACCTCAACCTCCTACTTCTTATTAGATCCTGCATTGAAGTACATATATGTGCACTCGAACCAGAGTCCAATACCCAACTAGAAGTAGAAAAAATTATAAGGTTAGATTCTATTACGAGCATATCTTCACAAAGCATTTCACCTCTTTTCTTTAGGCTCTTCGGGATAGAGTCTCTTGAACTTTTTAAGGTACCCTTAGTAGTGATCAGTCTATTGACCAACTCAAGTAAGTTGTAGTCCAATTTGTTCATATAGTTATTTATTATAAACTGTCCAAACGAACTGATCAAGGATTGGAGGATCAAATCCACCTTTAACTCCCTCTGCATATTCAATTCGAGCTTCTCAAGCTCCTCAAGATCCTTGATCATTGTCATACAATGATCATGGACTGACTGCCCCTCATGTATCTTCATATTGAACAATTGCTTGGACAATTCAAAGCGCATGGTCTGGCTCTGCTCACCATACAACTCTTGCAGGTGAGTGATCATGGCACGGATAGTGGGCATGTGCTCATACTGACTCTACGACTCATTTGACATCAAAGCAAGCATATAGTATTTCACCCTAAGGTCATCATCCATCCACTTGTCCAGAGCAGCTCTTTGCTCTACCGTAGGATGGGCTGATAAGGCTGGAGCATCTTGGTCGAGTATATACCCAATCTTTTCAGATGTCAAAACTACCCTAAGATTTTTGAGTCAGTCCTAATAATTTGTACCGATCAGTTGGTTGGTTTCGAGGATGTGGGCTAGTGGGTTAGAGGCCGACATTGTTTATCTGCAAGAGTAGAGATTCTAGTTAAATATTTGTACTTAAAGTTATATTTGCTCTAGAAACTTTTAGATGCAAATAGACTCTTACTATTTTTTTGGATTTTGATACTCTCCAGATAAAAATAAAATCTGACGTGACCAATGTAAGGTTTCTAGTGAGTGCTATAGTCCCACCGATATCGTGCATCTCACTTAACAGTTATTGATGACACGCACATCGATGCATAGGTAACTTTTTGTCTAGATGCTTCTTTAAGTATATTGCAGTGACTTGATCTCTTAGACATGAGAGCTCATATAACACATATTTCCCTACTCTTTAGTTAAGCCTGACCCATCGTTCACAAGCAGGTATAAAGCCATCATTGAGTTCTTTAGATAACACATATTGGGCCCAACCCCATCTTCATCGTAGAGTAACTCTTTGCTAGTAAAGTGGTTGCATGTTCTCAATGCAACTAAACCACTGTAACCAGTCGAGAACAATCAACACCAGTAGCACGCCCGCACTTCTACAACAGTGGAAGACAATAAGGCTTAATATTAATTAAGGAGGTTTAGGTTAGGTCTCATGTAATCAATCATCACATGATCAATCTAATTGGCATGGGTTAAACCAAAACTTAGCTACTAACGAACCCAATCATCCAATTGGCCAGATAAGTGAGACCGACAGGAGGGTACGCCATTAACTCATCGTAGGCAAAATTATGTAGGTGAGTAGCCTTCCAATTAAAAACCACTGATCGAGACTTGTTTTAGACATCAAATGACTTATTGGTTTCAATTAATCAGCTTAGGTGAATCGGATTCATACCGTAAAGTCAGATTAGGTCCTTAGGTTGACATGATTCTATATATGGGGTTTAATCAACTCAATCTACAATACTTGTAGAATCATAAGCTCAATTAATCTAATCCAAATCAACACTTGACTTAATTTGATCAATAGCTACATCAATTTCAACCCAATATGATCTAATTGTAACCTAAGATACAATTCTTTGACTTAATACAAAACTACCTATGCCCAATAATTCATGCACACATTAATTTTAGATCATTAAATAAATTTTAGATCTAAATTAATTACATAAAAGTAAGTTTTTTATTCTCAAAATACTTTTCAAAATATACATGCAATCATATATCATATACATAAAAATTTAAATTTTATAAATTAATTTCATATCTAAACATACCATCATATATCACATATACAAAAAATTCAAATCGTAGAAATTTAATTTCTATCCTATGCATGCTTTCATATATCGCATATATGAATAAAAATTAGATCTAAAATACTTTTCAGATCTAAATATAAACTTATATATCTCATGTATAATCTAAAATTAAATTTAAAAAAAATTTAAATTTTATACTACTTTCATAAATATAAACATGTGGCTCTGATACCACTGTTGGATTTTCTATAGGTGCTAGTGCATGTGAATTTTAAAATTTTCTAAATCCAAAATATAGAGAAAAATTAGATTAAAATATTTTTAATCTAAGTATGCATTTATCATATGAAAGTACCTATAGATCTAGTTCATATGCCAAAACTAATATATATTGATTTTTGGAAGAACAAATGAAAGTCTGAAATCAATTCACATATTTGAATCGCTTTCCTTTTGCTTCAAACATGTAACTGGGGTTGAATCTGACTCAATCTCTGGATCTGAGCCTGAATGGGTTCTGAATCAGTAGCACAGGCACCCTACCTCTATGGGTATCCATAGGGCCGATCTGAATTATTTTCTCTTGGATCTTGCTTACCTAAACTAAAGCCTAAATAGGCTTGAACCAAACCTAGATCGAAACAGAACCCTTTTGATTGCCCTTTTAATCTTTCTTTCTTGATTTTTGAAGAAACCAAGAACCTTTCTTAATCCTTCAACTAATCAAAAAGAATAACAATCAAGAATTGATTGTAACTAACTCTCAACAAACTTGAGAGCAAAGGAAACAAGAACCAAACAAGTGGCACCAATAATTGACCCACTTCCTTAGATGCTGCCCACCCTCTCTATGGCTCCAAGGGAGGATGCCTAGAGTGAGATGAGGTGTGAGCTAGAGAGAGAAAGATGAGGGAGGTGTGGCACAGTGAAAGACGATGGCAAGGTAGGAGGAGGAAAGATTAATTTACAAGTAAAGGGCTAGGGTCCTTTTATAGACAACTTAAGGATGTCCTAATCAAATTAGAATCTCTCATTCTAATCATATTAGAATTTCTAGCCATAATATAGTTGGACCAAATAAATAGAGCACCACCTAATACACACCCAAAGCCACACCCTACTCTAGGCGTCCCATCATATGAGACCCTATTGAATGCATAAATCAGCCCACATGGTTCCATAAATTCTCTTCAAGGGTTCTTAACCGAGAAACTCTTTCTTGATTTAATTCAAGCTATAAATAAATTATCTAACAATTAGATCACATTGAATTAAATTCAATTAGTTCAAATTAACTATAAGAATTGGTATAAACTCATCATATAAGTAAACCAATCATAAGAGAAGTTGGGTTCATCTGGGTACTAGCAAGGTTAACATAAGCCCAATTAGATTTCTCTAAATCCACATAAATTGGTATTTCATCAGCTCAATTATAATCAATTCAAGTCTTCTCTCTTTATATGTAACCCCATAGATTCAATTCTATCTGGTAGTGAAAAATATCATGATCTCTATCATAGGTATCACTGAAATTTCTTTCAGTGGGTCGAAACAGTTCCACTCTAACTCGACAAGAACCATTAATCTAAAATGATCCTATTGAGCTCTCACAATCCACCAGTGACATCTAGAAATTTATAGTGGCAATCTAGCAGAATCAAAATAGAATCTCTAGGTGTAGTTAATGTATGATATAGTCCTATCGTAAGTCCCGACTAAATAACAGGTCATGGATAAATCGTCAAAATTCATCATCAATTATATGATAGATGTGATCAGCTCAAGTCTAATAGTGATTTCAATAAAAATTCTTTCAATTAATTACATTGCTTTGACCATAGACTTGTGGACTCAGCTTCTCAAATCTCATAGGACTACTCTTCTCTATCAAGGTTGATAGATCCCATATAGGTGCACGCGTTGTTCGCACAGTTCAACCAACTGAAGCCCACATCCACTACAAAATTCATAATTGAGTTAATATTTATGTACAGTCAAAATACAGCAGCCTTACTATGAGCAACTATGACACCATAGGTTAAAAACCAGTCACATAGCTACAGCATTGAGATAATCACTAACGATTAAATAGAAATTCATGTGATCTCTCGTATGGTCATGCTCAGTACTAATTGTTCTCTAACAACTTCTATATTTTTCGCTCAATGCCTCCAAACCATAGATTAGAGACTCATTTATCCCAAAAGAAATGAACCGTGTGTTGGTCTATCTGGATAAATCACCTTCCCATGACTATCCTATAACCGAAAGCAATTTAGGAATCGATCATGCATGTCTCTAAATCTCAATATTTGAGAATATGTATCGCAACATCAATTTCAAAGATGATTCAAGGACACATAACACTTGAATAGAAAAAAAATTTACCTTTATTGATTAAATCATCAGTTTAAGTACAAATTTGTGTCATAGAATAAAATATGTCAATCAGCAATTGACTTCTAGGACATACATCTAACAGCATCTTAAGTTACAATTAGATCATATTGGGTAGAATTGATATAGCTATTGATCAAATCAAATCAAGTATTGATTTGGATTAGATCAATTGAGCTTATGATTCTACAAGTATTGTAGATTGAGTTGATTAAACTCCATATGTAGAATCATGTCAACTTAAGGACCTAATCTGACTTTATGGCTTGAATCTGATTCACCTAAGCTGATTAATTGAAACCAATAAGCCATTTGATATCTAAGGTAGGTCTCGATCAATGATTTTTAATTGAAAGGCTACTCAACAAGATAATTTTGCCTACGGTGAGTTCATGGCATACCCTCCCGTCGGTCTCACTTATCTGGCCAATTGGATGATTGGGTTCATTAGTAGCTAACGAGTTCTGGTTTAACCTATGCCAATTAGATCAGTCATGTGATGGCTGATTACATGAGACCTAACCTAAACCTCCCTAATTAATATTAAGCCTTATGGTCCTCCACCATTGTAGGAGTGCGAGCATGCTACTGGCGTTGATTGTTCTCGATTGGTTATAGTAGTTCAGTTGCATTGGGAACACACAACCACTCTACTAGCAAAGAGTTGCTCCAGGGTGAAGATGGGGTTGGGCCCAATATGTGTTATCTGAGGGACTCAATGACCGCTTCATACCTGCTTGTGAGTGGTGGGTCAGGCTTAACTAAAGAGTAGGGCAATATGTATTATCTGAGCTCTCATTACTTAGAGACCAAATCACTGCAATATGCTTAGAGAAGTATCTAGACAAAGAGTTGCCTATGCATCGGTATGCATGTCATCAATAACTGTTAAGTGAGGTGCACGGCATCGATGGGACTGCAGTACCCACTAGAAATCTTGCATTAGTCATGTCAAATTTTATTTTCATCCGGAGAGTATCAAAATTTGAAAAATAATGGGAGTCTATTTGCATCCAAAAGTTCCTAGAGTAAATATAATTTTAAGTACAAATATCTAACTAGAATCTCTACTCTCGTAGATAAACAATGTCGGTCTCTAACCCAATAGCCTACATCCTCGAAACCAACCGACTAACCAATACAAATTATAAGGACTAGCTCAAAAATCTCAGGATAGTCTTGACATCAAAAAAATTGCGTATGTACTTGACCAGGATGCCCCAACCTTACCAGCCCATCCTACGATAAAGTAAAGAGCTGCTCTGGACAAGTGGACAGATGATGACCTCAGGGTGAAGTGCTGTGTGCTGGCTTCGATGTCAAATGAGTTGCAGAGTCAGCATGAGCACATGCCCACTGCTCATGCCATGATCACTCATCTGCAAGAGTTATATGATGAGCAGAGCCAGACTGCATGCTTTGAATTGTCTAACTGATTGTTCAATATGAAGATGCGTAAGGGGAGTCAGTCCACGATCACTGTATGACTACGATCAAGGACCTAGAGGAGCTTCAGAAGCTTGGGCTGAATATGCAGAGGGAGTTAAAGGTGGATTTGATCCTCTAATCTCTAACCAATTTATTTAGGCAGTTTATCATAAACTACCACATGAACAAATTAGACTACAATTTATTCGAATTGATCAATATGCTGGTCACTACTGAGGGTACCTTGAAAAGTTCAAGAGGCTCTGTTCTTGCTATTAAGCAAGCATGTGATGCCCCAGTCCAATCGATCCTAACCCACTTGACCCCAACCCCACCAGCATAGATTTCAAAGCAGCAAATTAAAAAAAAGAAATTTGGACTAGCACGTGCTGTGCCCGTGCTGGGTGGGAATTAGACTTTCGCTGGGAAGCCTCTTCCGTGAAATGTTCACCCATAGAGAAAGAATTCAGGGAGAACTCACTCCTCCCTCGGAGCTCTTTAAAGAGGGCCAACCTCCCTTTGAACCCCACTAGCTCTGGCAACCACCCACAACCGATCTCCCTTTCTCTCTCACCGTCTTCCTCTCTCTATTTGTCTCTTTTGTTTCGGATTATCATCACCGTGTTTGACAAATCATGGGTTGAGCATCATC
>KE507613.1:6896-23122 GCA_000441515.1 Elaeis oleifera
ATAATATATTAAAATATTGGACAATCCCAAACTCCAACCATATAACCTGTATGAAGATCAATAATTAATTTTGGTGCAACTAGCATAAATTGTAACATGTGCTTTCAGATGAAAAAAATTTGTAATATTAATGTTAAAATAATGTAACCTAATAGTTGATTACAAAATTATTTTAGCAAAAAAATATACAAATATCATAACTATCGAGAGATGTATATATCAAGATATTGGGGCCTCTTGCGCGTCCGTCTCTCGTAAACGTGTGTCATTTCTGGCCACTGGCGTATTGGCTCAAATGCGGTATCGATCGATGGAGAGAAAGGTGGAGGCTCGCTCACTCTCTGTGATAGAGACGCATCATCTATGGAGAGGTTGAAGTTCGAGAAGCTAGGATATGTGGTGTGCTGGACATATGAAGAGGTACTCGGATCATCCACCGATGGCATAGTCTGAAGTTGTCTATCCTCTGAAACAACTCGCATAATATCAATAAGGCCATCTATAATATCGGCAAGTGCTCGATCTTTGCATCCAACAATGACCAAATGAAATCCGTTTCTTACGTATGGTATAGCGACGTGATCCTCTGAAACTGTTAATATGAAAAGAAAATAAATATTATTCATAAGTATACTAATAACAATATAACAAAATGAGATAAAAGCAAAATATACTTACGACAATATCCATCAGGCCACCTGAAGCACAGAATCTCATCTCGAGCCGCTCACTCATCAATGGTGAGATAAATCGCCTAGTGATGTCCTATACCACTGTAGATATGAATCATAATAATCTATCATGGGAAGCATGGGTGGACCAGCTACCATCAAATCCTTCCGCTGCTCCCATGCATCAATATACTCCTGATGCTCTCGAACCCAATCATGATGATGCTGCCCTCGTCGATCCAAATGGTGGAGAGCGACTCGAGTGTCACATGGTAGGAGGATGTTCTGATGCATGCCAAACTATCACATTACGCGCTTCGGATAATAGATCTCCACGATATCGAAGCAAATGAGAGGTGCGCGTGTCCTCCATATATGCTGATCTGGTCGGCATATCTTGGGCAATGCGGCCAATATCTCTGGTGTGTAAGGCACTCACAGCATCTGATCATCACGCTGCTGATCTAGCTGATCCCTATAATATATGACTGTATGCGGTACCAAATTGCTAGCATCAATCAGTCGAGTCCTCCATCTATCCAAAACAAGTCACTATGTTATTATGTGAAATATATAGTCATTTATCATATAAAATCAGTGCTACTAGTTACATATCTGCATCCTAGTGGATCAGCATGATCATGCTATACGCCACCAAATAGATCCTCAAAACTAGCATCATCCACATCTAACGGGATATATCCTGCTACATCACCTCCTGCTACCGGCTGGTGGGCTCCTACTCTAGGAAGCACCCAATCTGGCTGTCCAACATGTAAATGCTTCCAGACCCAAAGCTGAAGCAACATCAATAGCCTTGCTATCTCACGTGCATCTAATCTGCTGGTCCTACAGAGCTTGCGATACAAGAAGGCTAATGTAGCACTGCCCAACTTTACTGCCCACATGCGTCAAAATCACATAGCAGAGATAAGTACAATAACTGTACGTGAGAATCGGACTTATCGATGAACAGATGGTCATTAACAAGACAGAATAAATGCTCGTGAATGCCTCCGTATAGTCTCATCATCTGCATCATCCGATAAATGATGGAACGTATTGCGAAGCCAGTGAAATCTCAATGAAGACCCAGATAGCATCGTCTCTGGTGGTCTAATCCCAAGCAACTCCTCACAGAAATCCAACCAAATGATGTGCATAGTATCGATGATAGCAGGCCTATGTACTCATAATCCAAGGAGAACAGCAATGTCCTGCAACGTGATCCTTGCCTCTCCGATGTGGAGATGAAAAGTGTGAGTCTCCTAACACCATCGCTCTACCATAGCTGTAATAAGGGTCCAATCAAGCTGTATGTCACAAACTCTAAAAATTCATAAAACTAGCCACATCAAGATACTCTACAATCCTCTGGTGTAGCCGTCAGGCGCGCATCATAGTGGAGCCTCTGTGTCTGCAGTGCAGGGGCTCTATGTCCTCCCCAGAATATATACTGTCACTACAGTATCAAGCCTAGAGATAGAGCACAATAGGGTCAATTAGTCTCGGATGCACGTCGAAGTCTGAACCAGTCATGTTTGAGGTGCAAAATGTAAAGACAAGTGTATGATAAAGATAGTAAGAACGTTAAATAGCCAATATTAACAACATGATCATTTCGTATATTTTTTCAAGCGTTTACATGATATGATTATGTAATCAAAATAGTTTAAAAGAATACAAGCATTAATAAAGATAGTCCACATGAAAAGTAGAGATAAATCAGTGCTGTTGGGGATATCTACGTCGATTATGCCCTATCTCCTTGCACAATCCACACCATATAATATTTTGATGCTCCATTGTATCTATATCATTTTGAATCCTCCTTGACTGTGGATGTCCCTTTCTTGTCTTTTGTGGATGGATGCATTATCAGTCTCGGTGCAGTCCACTTAGGCCAATAATGCAGACTCTCTGAAGGATAGAAGTAAATGCATATGACTGCTTATAATGTGCAATAGTATAACAGTCATCAATGAATTGCTTCCAGCCTAAGTTCTTGCTGGCACAAATAGCAAACAAATGGGAGCATGGATAATACAGTAACTGCCACTTCCTACATGTACATGTGCGTGCCCCTAAGTCGATTGTCTGTGTATAATCAGATTCATCGGGGCTATAATGCCTCGTCTCAACCGAATCTCATACAAATCTGATAGGTTATTGTACTTAATCACACATTGCTCTCCAGATTTCAGCTGTTGTCTATATAACTTTCATCTAATCTTATTTGTGAATATCCTACCGGTCTTTCTTCTTCGTGCTGTAATTGCACATCTGACACTGAACCACTTCGATAAGTGTTCGAAGGAAAGATGAACAAGAACGGTAATAGGCAATGAGCGAGCCCCCTTTAACACCTCATTAAAGCTTTTAGATAGATTGGTATTCATTATTCCATACCTATATCCACCTGTGTTATGCACCAGCGCTCATTTACTCAGATCATCAAGTGGATATATTTTTAGATATTGGAAGCAATTGGATCATATTCTCTCAATGTGTTGCATGCTTCGATCAAACTTTCAGGGTTGATTTTACTTTGTAGTTTGATGGAAATAAACTAAAAATGCAGCATCATAAAATCGACCATTTAGGTTAGCCTCAATATATCTAAGACATAATCTATGATACCCAAATAGTGCTGTCCATCCAACAGATTGATCTAAAATAGCAGCTAATATTTTTTTATATCAGTCTGAAATTATGCCAATCCCCATATGATCATGTACCGCATAATAGCACAAACATCATAAAAACTATGATCAACTACTATGATTCTCGCCTTCATAAATGACAAATGCTAGAGGATAGATACTTTCATTTCTATCCCTTTCCATAGCATCATGAGAGTATCCTTATATCGATCGTATAGATGCATTGCATCGATACTAATCAGTGGGTGACAGAACTAGAAGCTCTGAATGCATAGACCAAATACCTAAAAAACTCGATGGAACACCTCTGTGTTTGCCTCTATTGTAGAAAATTTTACAAAATCTGTCTCGATCTCCTCATTGGTACGATGAACTGTAGCTAGCCAAGGTCCCAATGCATTATAGGACTCTATCCAATCTCCAAATAGCTCACCCATAACAAGTTGTTTAGCTATCCACGTCTTTCTGTAAGATGCCTCGTACTACCATACATCACGTACATAAGTCTGGCAGACTGATATGGATATGGATATCTCTACTCTAACTAATCCTCTAATGACATTGGCAATCATGCGTGCATCAAGCTGTGGATGATCTCGCATCATATCTGTATTCAAGCATGTATGTAGCCTTTATATATTGTAATTTCCCATCGCTGTATCTTAGTCCGAAGGAATGCATGGAGATGCCAACTACAAATATCAGACTATTTACACACGATGCTCCATTTAACTCTATCTAACTCGATGACATTGAAAGGATGGTGGATGCGAATGGCATAATGTTTCACGACACGTTAGACTTGTTCTTTCAATCCAAATACCATTCTTTTCTTAACTCTTCATTCCCACCAAAGAAAGGATGTTCTGGCAAAGCTCCATGAGATGTAGCCTCATCATCGTCAGATGCATCAACTAGCCTGAATTCAGGAACAAGGGGTGCCTCATATGTGGGACATCCTCTTCTGCACTAGATTTTTCACTATCACTGCCATCAGACTCTGCATCATCATCCTCATCTTCATCATCAGTAGGATTTGGATCATAACTAACAGTGGCTTCATTTTCAAATAAAGTTGTCTCAACCATTACAGTTTCCAATTCTCCTAGTCCGACACGTGTTGTATGTGGCTGATTAAGTGATATATGATCGTAAGATTCGTGCTCCACGTACTTCATGGTAGCTGCCACATAATTAGGACCAACATCCGTATCATCAAATACGGTGTTATATGAATATTGATATGCAAACTCTGTACCTACTATGTATTGAGGACTACTAGTCATGGATGCTGCTGGTCCACCAATGGTATATATAGGGATGCCTTCGTACTGATATCCAGCTTCATCGATTATTGGAGCTGCATCAAATAGAAAACCATCCATCCCCGACTGTACAAGTGGGCAGATACAGTCTGAGACATACTAACATACTGTTCGCCACTATCCGAAACTCCTACCGCTGCCAGCTCAATAAAAATTTCAACCGCTCGAAAAGCTTTCTCTGATGGGATGCCCAAGATGGTATTCATATTCTGATCATCTTCAATAGGTACAGCTAAATACTATCTAACAGTATACATCAAAAATCTACATAATAGAAAACTCCACAGTGATTAAGATTTCATCCGATGACAGCATAGCAGACTCGCACAAATTCTAGATATGTTGCGTTATGATCCACCGTGATCATCCAGATCCTTCCATCATCATAATATGCACTGTTAGCATTATGATTGATCCTCCCATCCCAATAGAAAATAACAGTGACAAGACTTGGATCCATTTTGTTAGAAATTATTGTAAGAAGTAACTGCATGAACATATAAATAGATGTTCACTAGGAGGAAGTACTTAATATTTCAAATGACTTACATAATAAATACATCCTATTGTTGTCTACTAGGTAAAGTTAGATTATATCCTATTCAAAAATTATATTAATTCTATAGATAATTATGGTAATCAACCGATGCGTAATAGGGGTCGAAAAAAATTTTGATAGCATTTCTCCTTAGTTCTTCCCACACAGCTGAAAATGTGTGAGGAGAACTAAAGAAAAATTCTATTCAAATTTTTTTTGGCCCCTATTGCGTATTGGTTGATTACCATAATTACCTATATAATTAATTATAATTCTCAAATTATCCAAACTGAACAATCAATTGACCAATGTACATAATTCTTCCATTCGTACAAAAAAATATAACTATATGGATGTTTTAGAATATGTACATTAATCAAAAGATGGGTCTATGATTCTATGTAATGTAAATTTTAAAAATATAGGCTTAATGGTTGGGCCATGAATTTCATGGGATTTTGGACCCAACCAACCAAATAATTTCAAGTAAAAATTATTTCGATAATTTATTTATAAATAAACATTATATTTATATTAAATTACTTTTCTCCTGTACAAATTATCTTTTATTATAAAATTATAAATAAATATTATAAAAATAAATTTATAATTCAAATAAAAAAATAAATCATAAAAATAAAAAAAATAAAAAAAATTAATCCTTGAGGAATGTCGGCGGTAGTACGTCGGGAGGTATGCCAAGGAGGAGGAGGGGGCGAGTCGAGAGAAGAGAAAGAGCCGAGGACTAGGACTGAGTGGGGAGGGGCCGGAGTTCTCGCCCTAAGAGGGGGAGGGCCGCCAGAGAGGAGGAGGGGACGGCCATAGGGGACTGAGGCAGGGTGTTGCATCGGGGACCAAGAGGAGCGACGGGCATTTGCACCAGGGATCGAGAGGAGCAGTGGGGTTCACGTGGGGAGGAGGGGACCGAGAGGGAGAGATCGTGTGGGAGGAGGGGGACCGAGCGGCGGAGATCGCACGGGGAGGAGGGGGGACCAAAAGGGAGAGATCGCATAGGGAGGAGGGGGACCGAGAGGGAGAGATCACACAGAGAGGAGGAGGGACTGAGAGGGAGAGATCATGCGGGAGGCGGGGGATCGAGTATCGTAGGGAGGAGGGAGATCGAGTGTCGGAGTGTGTCATGGGGAGGAGGGGGATCGAGTGTCATTTTTTTTTTTTACTTACGTCCCTTAAGAGTCGCCCTTCCATAAGGCAACTATGAAAGTCGTCCTTCCAAAGGGCGATTTTTCCTTGGCTGACTCACCCTTCCACATAGCGTGGAAAGGCGTCCAGTTGGCACCTAAAGTCGCCCTACCATAGGGCGACTTTTTTGTGTGCAGTAGTTTGGTAAATACTTTTATGGAATATTATTCGATAAATTATTTAAAACTAACGGTAAATGGGTAAAAAATCCTCTAAGAATAACAATGTGCAGAAAGAAATGGCTGGTGCGATAATTTTTAAGAATATTTGGGGCATTTTCAGAGTGGTTTTCTCCCTTAATTCTCATCCCATGGCTTTGGAGCCTTCTGCTTCCCCTTCTCTTATTATCGAGGAGCACTGAAGAGAGGCCACTGTGGCAATGGTTCGTGGCATTTCGTCGTTGATGCTCGTCGGTGGTCGTGGAGGATGAGATCATAGCATTTTCTCATTGGTGTTCGTCAGTGGCATGCAGCGGTGGCAAGGATGTTATGGATTTATTGGATTTATCTTCTCAGATGATTGTTTTTGTTAGATTGATCTTCTTTGCTAGAGCACGTGTTTCTCCTCACGTGAGTACTATTCCAATCAATTGATCATTCAAGGAGTACCTTCTCCTATTTTCTATCAACCACCCATTTGACAAAATTCCAAGACAACGTCCTAGCAATCATTTTTCCTAATTCACTCCATTCATTAAATGGTAAGAGAAATGGTATGCTTCTACTCATCTCTTGGATTTTATTCATGAATGCATCATCTCCTTGCCTGTGCTTAATCCTATGTCTTGGATTTTTTTTTGGATAGATTATTTTCTGTTGCTGTGTCAGTTTCTTATTTGTTTAGATAGCCATTTCTATATTAAAGCCTATATACAAAAGTTTTTTGTGAGGTTTGACATAGGTGCCACCATGTTTACTACAAACTTGGACTAGCTTGACATATATGGTTTACTAAATTGTGAATTAGATTTTCAATCAAAAAATGTGAATTAGTATTTGCTGAATTAGTCCTAAATGTACGAACAAAGCCTAATTTTTTAAAAATAAAAAATATGGGATAAATTTACTTTGGGTTAAGGCTCCAAAGGGGGCAATTGGAGTTTGAGATTGCCGTCTAGTTTGGCCTGATTATATTACAGGGGCAGCTATACTCTACCTTGATTGAAGCTTAGCCACATCTTCAAGTTTGGCTTTATGAACAACATGTATCTTTCTACATAAGCATGAATCCTAGACTTTATCTAGATTTAGCCATCAATTATCAAATCGATAGATAATTTCTGGCAATTTGTTTTGTTGGGAATTAGTGTGGATTCTTAGTCCCTATATGTATTATAACTATCAGGCCTTTGTACAATTATAGGCATCTTAAAGTCAAATGCACTTATCAGGATATAATTTATCTCATATTGTGATCTATTGGATCTTTGGCAATGGGATTTTTTTTTAACTATTTCATAGATATTAAATGATTAAATTTTTTGAGCAATGGGTTCAATGGTATGAGTTTACCTTGATGTACATGGCCTATTGGGGTGGCATGAGTTTGAGACGTTCATTCTCACAAGTAATTAATACTTTGAGTAACAAATGTTGATACAAAGTAACACATGCTGATACTTTGAATAATATATGCTGATATTTGTTTAATATGTACCAAAATTTTGACTAACATGTGCTAGTACCGTGTCCAATGTGTACTGATATTTTAACACATATTGATACTATTGATGATAGGATAATATTCCATATCTTCGAATCCATGTACTAGCTGAATTGGTTTATCGAAGTTCAACAAACAAGATGAGGTCAAAAATGATGTGCTCCTATTAGTCAATAATGATGGTAGTTGTACTTCTGAAACTAGCTTTTGAATATAAACATTGGCCAAATAATATTCAATCAAATGAGATATCCTTCTTATGTATGTCATTGCTTCTTGTAATGTGATGCCACCATATTTGATTGCTGTCTAATTGTTATGTGTATATATGTATGCAGTGAGATATCCTTCAACAATAGAGTATCCTTCTTCATGGATGTTTTATCAAGACATCTAATAAATTATTACGTGCAGGCCACCAAAAGAAATGAAATTATAGAAAAGAGTTAGAGAGAGGTGTTAGTGTGCATGAATGAAATTCTTGGTTTACAAATTAAAGGCTTTGTTTGTTTCTTTTGATATATATGATATTTTGAAAATATAATTGGTTCAATTTTGATACAAATTTATAAGAAAGTGTACATGATTAAAAATGCTCTATATGGAAATCAAGCTGTACCATAATGGTTTAGTTCATCGAGGCATAACTTGCTTTCAAATTTGGGACTACAAGCACAATCTTCTTGTGCAATTGTTATTTTCCTTTTGTGTGTGAATCAAGTCGGTGTCAGTACTGGCATATGTATCGCTTCATGTAAATACTTGATTCCCATTCTAGACTATGCTCAGGGTGTTTATTGTTTCCTATTCATTCATAGTTTGCAAATCAAAGGCTTTATATGTTTCTTTTGGTATATATGGTATATTTGAAAATATAATTGGTTCAATTTTCTTTGCTTCTTTTGCTAAGATGGTACATTCCTATTTGATTTTCATTAGTTCACAACCATTGATGCTCTGATACCTGACTCTTGTATCATGCAGATAAATGAAATTTAGTCTTAAGTATGACCAAGAAGAAAGAAAAAAATGAACAAAAATTTACAATGGAAAGAAAAAATTTTCCTCTAAATTGAAAAGGATCGAACTGAAATCAAGCTTGACTTGGATTCCTAGTATAGGTTTAATGGTTTGATATAGTGGATCGATAACATAGTGCTAGGTTGGGACCGAACCAAAATTGAGCTTGACTAGGGTTCCCCATATAGGTTTAACGGTTGGATCAAGTAGTCCGTATCATGGTGCTAGGTTGGGATCGGGCCAATATTGAGTTTCACTCAGATCCATAGTATATATTTAATATACTGATCAAGTGTTTCTTTATCATGGTGTCGGGTTGGGATTGGACCAAAATTGGGCTTGACTCGAGTTCCCTACATGGATTTAACGGTTGGATCAAGATGTTTGGTATCATAGTGCTGGGTTGGGATCGGACTGAAATCAAACTTGACTCAAGTTGTAGCACCCACCCCCTAATCAGGCAAGGGTTTAGCAGCTGAGCTGGATTTTAGCAGCATCTTATGCTGCGGTTCATAAAATACTAATAAACCCAGTTCATCTACCAACAACATGCCCTCCCCAAATGAATCAATCTTTAGAACCTGTTAATATAAAGGGTTCAATTTAAATCGGCATGATTCAAAATCATCTCCAGGATTTCATTCTTTATGTCTTACTATACATATATTGTGCAAAATCACATACACTGGGTATCTATAATGTATACAACTAAATAAATACCACTTTCCAAAACAAGTTTCCTACTCTAGCTGTCATAAGCCACATATATCTCAAGGACTAATCCCACCAAAATTAACGTGTCCTACATATACATTCCAAAAATAGATTCAAACACTGATGAACATGACCAACCTTCTACTAGTGAATGCTATGAAGATGCTGGTGCAGTATTTCTATGCTTGACCTAACTGCTCCAAATCTGAAAAAAGAAAAGTGAGAGGTGAGACCTAAGTCCCAGTGAATGAATATCCATTTAACAATGAAGAAATATAAAATTTAGATATAATACTTATCACCATAAATATAAATCATACCACTTTTATACCTTTAAATCTTCATAAGCTAATCAAGAATAAAATCAAGTGGTAAAATATTTTACCAAAGAAATCTTACTGAGCTAAAATGAACTACTGAGTTGTAATAATTTTTTTTTCTCTTTGCTAAAGAATATTGTTGGCTACCGTTGACTACCCCCAGCACACCACTACCATAGGTAGTCAACACATAGCATGAATGCTGTTGACCGATCACTCTGATAAAGCCTCCACGGGCATTCTGATTTTCTGATGCTGTCGAGCCCCACATGGACATTCTGATAATCTGTCACTAAAGTGGTGCCATCTGTTTTATGCTGTATATAATGCTGATGCCATGACTCACTTTTAAAAGAAAGTTCATTGATTATTACTACTCATAGGCTATTCCGAAACTATTTCAAAACAATACTAAATTCTTGTTCACACCAAATATATATATTCCTGTTTCCAAACTGACACACATATATACATATATCTATATAAATCATAGAAGCATAAAAAATCTGATTTCCTTTCAAGATAGATACTTTCGTAACAAAGTACAATGGAAAATACTATAGTTAAATAGGAATCCACTCACCTTAGTTAACTACTGCACTACTTTGGTGCTTGACTTACCTGAGGTACCTTTGGAGTCTTCTTCCTCTCCAATCAAATGGATACACATATATTAATGCCATGCTATAGTGTACATGAGTATGAGGATGCATGCTTTACTCTAAACTAAATCTTTAACCCTTCTACTACCTAATTTCATCCTATCCTAATGGTTTTGGTCTAGATTTAGCAAACCCTTAACATAACTCAACAAGTTTCCATTTATTTTAAACATATTTTCTTCCATAATTTATCTTAAATTTGGTCAAATCATGATTCAAATCCATTTGCTGAAATACTTCAATTAGTTTAGAGAAAGAAAAGACATCAAAACCCGACTTCCACTTTAAGTTTCAAATTCAGATTTCTAGTTCACCAAAGTTTCAAACATGAAATTCAATGCTCCAAGGTTCAATTTAAATCTTATTTAGGGATTAGAATTTTTACGTCAAGTGATTGAAGCCTTATAGGAATCAAAATAGGTGTCCTTCCTTTCCCTCAAGCGGCAACTCTTTTCCTTCAAGTAATTTCTTTTACAACCAGCCTTATTTTTAGCTGAATTTTTCTAATTTTTGACTGCTTTTTAATGCCTTCCTTAGACCTCTCTTCCCCTCTCCAATTTTCTATTTTAGTTACATAGCAACAGCAGCAGTAGGGAACCGGGGATGGTGGCTAAGGATCAATAAACAAAGGAAGAGAATGCCAAGTTTCCAATTCTGAAAAGGTCAATAATATCAAGTTTTTTGAACCCTTGTCTTTTCTTGCCAAATGGCACACCCTTAGAGAGCCAACAAATGGAAGCTTTTTAAGGTGGCAATAAGAGGGTTTTTAACTCTTTAATTATGCCTAAGTTGCTGCTTAACCATCCCTCCAAAAATCCTTAAGAAAGAATGTAAAATAATCTGGATCCACTGATAGCCTGTGGCAGAGTCGACTCCCTTTGATCTGAGTCAGCTCCTTTGTAGCGGAGTCAACTCCTCTTGGGGTTGAGTCAGCTCCTCACCCAGCATGCCAAAAATCAGTTTTTGTTACTCTCTGTATCTCTGAGAGAGCCGGCTCCTTCTGAGATCGAGTCGACTCGACTGAGGGTAGAAGTTAAAATTGATCCAAAATTTATTCTTCCAAGTTGCTATACACATACATAAATTTAAATATTTATACCATGTTAATTCATTCTAAACTCATTATTCATCAGGATTTAATCCTCAATATCACCATCATTAGTTTAACTCCTCAATTATCTTCCTTTCTAATTAATCCATCAATTTTATATTCCATTACTACTATCTAATTTAAATTTAAATGCTCAAACATGCCATAGGTGAAATGCTATGCTATGTGCATATGAAATGCTAAGTGAAAGTGCTAGTTTTCTTGATTCACTGCTGATTGGTTGCAGATGTTACATTTCCCCCTCTTTTAAAAGAATTTCATCCTGAAATTCTATTATCTTAAGTCTGAAACAGATGTGGATATTTGTTTCTCATCTCATCTTCTCTCTTCCAGGTAGCTTCTTTTTGGTTTTGATTCAGCCAGAGAATTTTCATCAAAGGTATGACCTGATTACGTAGCTGTCTCATTTCTTATTCAAAATTTCACTGATTTTCTGGATAAGATAAATCTTCCTTCAATTCAACTAGCTCAGATTGCATCCCATGTGATGGATCTGAAATACACCTCTGCAACATAGAAATATGGAATACATTATGAATTTGGGTAAGTTATGGTGGTAGAGCTAAATGGTATGCAAATGATCCAACACATTCTATTATTTCATAAGGCCTGATATATCTTGGACTTAGCTTCCTTTTCTTCCCAAACCTTGATATACCTTTTCATGGAGAAACTTTAAGAAATACTTTATCACCCATATTAAACTTTACCTCTCTATGCTTTGGATCTGCATACTTTTTTGCCTATCTTGGGCTATCTTTAGTTTTCTCTGATTATTCTGACTTGATCTGCAGTTATCCATACTATCTTTGGTCCTAACAGTTTTCTATTATTAGAATACTGAGTGGCAGCATGCATAGATTTCAAAAATCTTTTGAATAGCAACAGAAAAGAACTGGGTTAAACCCTTTAAACCCCACATGCATTAGATCATATCTAATCCTACCTGAGCCTAGGAATAAAGACATGCATATAATCTAAAATAAAAATAAAGATGAGATCAAATCTCAATATCTTTACATGAGTTGAAATACACCGCTATCGATGATTTTAGATCTGAAAGTCCTCGAGCCGCACATGCGTCCGGCCTCTATAGGTATCCACTGGAATCAATCTTGAATCCTTCTTCTCGTAGTAGATCCTCCTTCTCCAAGTAGGATCTTAGCCTTTTAGAACTTTGATCAACTCTTTAATCTTTACTGCAAACTCAACTCTTGAACTGCAGCATTTTTCTCTTCATTCCTCACTATAGAAGAAAGCCTCCTCAACTCTTGGTATGTAGAAAGATGGACGTCCAACCCTTGGGTGTGGAAAAGAGAAGAAGGAGAGAGGATGAGGCATAGAGAAGAGAAAGGAGGAGTTTTGAATTCTCAAAATTCAATAATAATGAAATCCTAAAAGACCATCTCCTTAAATAGACCTTTCTTGATTTTAAATCGTTATCCAATCGGCTAAAAAGTTAGATCTTATCTCATTAGGTCTCTTATCTTTAATCTGATTTCTCTCTAATCTTTAATCTGATTTCTTTCAAAAAAATCAAACCGAATTGAAAAGGCCATCTCCTCTTTTGGTAAGTAGATAGGGCACCTCAGTCAGATAAGATAGACTGAGTGGGCACCCCTCATAAAAGAGGGCAGGTGGTTGGGGTGCCAACACTTGGTGCCCCCCCTTAGGGTTTTCATGCACAAGAGAAGGGGCATGGCCCCTCTCTCTCTCTCCTTCCATGCCTCGCGAAAAGAGGAGGTGGGCCCCTCTCTCTGATCCTCATGCCATGCAAGAGGTTGGCACCCCTTGGTCCTGCCAAAAAGGGAGGATTGCGCCATCTCTTCTTTCTAATAATTCCACACACACTATGAGGGGATAATGAGGAGATAATTTAGCCAACTCATGAACTTAATCCAATCTTTTTGGGCTCACAATTAGATGTCCAGCTAAACCCAATAGATTTAGATTAGGTTCAAGGCTATGGACTTGATCCAATCGAAGTCCAGAGAATAATTGTGTTTAACCATGTGCTAGCAAGATTCTCCTAAATCCAATAGAATTTCAATAAATCCTAACCCAATTAGGACTTCACAAGTTCAATTGCTAAATTCAAGATGAAATCCCTTAATGTGTGACCCTATAGATTTCATTCTATCTGGTAGTGAGATATATTATGGTCTCCATCATAATATCATCAAAACTCCTTTCGATAGATTGGAACAATTTCAACTCTACCCTTCGAGGGTCATTGATCATCAAGACGATGCCCGATGAGTCCTACAATCCACCAGTAATACCTAACAGTATGTAGTGGCTACCCAATAAAATGAAAGTGTGAATCTCTAGGTGCAGTTATCGTATGATTTAGTCATTCTATCATGAGTTCTGACTTGATGGAAATCATGAAAAACTCGTCAGACCCCATCATCCATCATATGCAAGATTGGCTCGACTCAAGTTCATTTGTGAATCTCATGAAAAATTTTTTTTAGTATTCATGCTTGCTTTGGTCAAAGACTTTTGAACTCCATCTCATAAATTGCATAAGATTTCTCTTTTTTACCAAGATCGATAGATTTCATCTAGGTGCATCCTACTCCAAATAGCGAACATGAACCTACTATAGCCAACTTACACAGCAAGGGTCCAAATGGCTAGGGACCAAGGGAACGTACAGTTAAACTCAGTAGCCTCGCTACAAACAGCCGATGACATCGCAGGTCAAAGGATCACTCATACTACTGCAGCATTGAGATAACCACTCACGAGTGAGTAGACATCCAAGTGATTTCTCGTGATGGTTACGCTCAGTACAAGTTGTTCTCTAACAACCACTCGTATCTTCATCCTAGTATCCCTACACTGCAGATCTGAGACTCATCTGCCTACAAGGGAGGTGAACCGTATATTAATCTCGAATGGATTGATCACTGTCCTCCATGATGATTCTTTAATCGAAAGTATTTAGAAACTAACCATTAATAATGTATATCTCAAATTCTCAATACTTTGAGAATATATAAAATTATCTTTGTTAATTTTAAGACAAATCATAGACACATAAATATGATTGAAATAAAAAATTTTATTAATAATAAGAATATTATAAGTATAAGATTAAGCCTTAGAATTACAAAATGTGTCAGCCAATAATTAACTTCTAGGGCACATATCTAACGAACTCCCACTTGATCTAAAGCTAATTGGCCATATACCTAAGACCCATCTTCTCAAGGTGAGCTTCGATCTTCTGCTGGCTGAGAGGCTTGGTCAGTAGGTCCATCACGTTATGTGCGGAGTCGACTCTCTACACCCTGATAAACTTCTCAAGGTATTCGTGTATGATGTGGAACCGCCGCTCTATATGCTTGGACTTCTGATGAGACTTAAGCTCCTTAGCAAGGGTTATATCGCTATTGTTATCGTAGTACAGTGCAATGGTATTTGATGGCATCACACCCAGCTCTGCAACAAACTTCTAAAACCAAAAGGCTTTCTTAGTAGCTTCAGAGGTGGCGACGTATTCAGTTTTCATGATCAAATCTGCAATGATCGGTTGCTTGAAACTCTTCCAGCTAATCGCACTATCATTACATAAGAATATACACTCCAATGTAGACTTTCTATAATCAACATCAGTCATGAAGTCTGAATCAGTGTATCCCTTAACTTTCAGCTCCGATTCTCCACCAAAGACCAATAACAAATCCTTAGTTCTTCTCAAGTACTTAAGAATATTTTCATAGCAATCTAGTATTCTTCATCTGGATTTACCTGATATCTGCTCGTGACACTCACGGTAAAGACTATATCAGGTCGTGTACACAATATGACATACATGAGGCTCTCTATTGCCGAAGCATAAGGGATATTACTCATACACTGAATCTCCTCAGGTGTGTCAGGATATATCTTTTTGGAGAGATGAATGCCATATCTAAGGGGTAAAAGATCTCTCTTAGAGTTTTCTATGCTGAACCTCTTCAGCACTTCCTCAATATATATTCGCTATGAGAATCCTATCATTCTCTTAGATCTATCCCTATAGATCTTTATACCAAAATGTAGGAAGCCTCTTCTAGGTCTTTCATGATGAATTTTTTTGACAACCATGCTTTGACCGATGTTAGCATGGGAATATCATTCCCAATCAGAAGGATGTCACCACGTACAATATGAGGAGTGTAACAGTGCTCTCATTGATCTTTTTGTACACACACGGCTCCTCCTCATTTTTGATGAAATCAAACATTTTGATTACATCATTAAAATGAGTATTCCAACTCCGAGATACTTGCTTGAGTCCATATATGGACTTTTGCAGCTTGCAGACCTTGTGATCACTATCATTGGAT
>KE507614.1:24433-46568 GCA_000441515.1 Elaeis oleifera
CGCTAGGGAAGTTAGTGTAACTTCTTGCCGCCCCTTGTTTCCTCCTCCTCAACACCTTCTTCCTCCTTCTTGCTCCTATTGCCTACTTCAACCTCCAGATAGAGATGTGAGAGAGAGGCTTTAGAGAGAGAAAGAAAATCAAGAAGGTTTCTTGATTTTTCTTGATGATATAGAAGAATCCCTGCAATTCAGTACAAAGGGCTTGTACAGGGCCTGCTCAATTGTTTCTAATAGCAATGGGGCAAGATCTAAAGTTGAGGAGTGAGACCCATAAGGTGCTACCACATTGATGGTATCGGTGCTCCGATCAAGCATCTCTGTGTGGATACCAGCAGAGGTAGGCGCTTGTGTGGCTACGACTCGAATCCTGGACATCCGTAGGATCTGAAGGTATGGAGATCAGATCTTTGAATTTACTTTACTGACCTTTTGTTTTGATTTCAGATTTCAGATTCATGGTGACATGTTCGTATCAAGATTTTAAGCATGATTTTCAAATCCGATCTGGTACGTGATTTAAATTAAAAGAGTTTTAATTTGTTTTATTTCTGTTGCATAAATTCTGGTTTATCAAAATTTTTAAACTACGTGTACGAAACCACCACTTTCTAACAATAGGAGGGGTCGGAGCATGAGCCATAGATGGCTGAGGTGCTTGCACCTTAACAAGGATGATGGCCACAGCTGATGGGGATAGGCCCAAGGAGACAGGCATCGCCACCACGACAGTGGCCTCGACTGGTGGCCTCGACCGCTGAGGTCCGCTTGACCAAAGCTTCTTTTCGATCGATCGCGGTGATGTTTGATTTTTTGAAGGTACCTTCTGATGCTGAAGCCTTGCTCTTCTTTGAAAGGTTCTGTTTCATCTTGGTAAGATTCTCAGGTCTCATCTCTGCAAGTACCAAAACATGGTCAAAGATAGGAAAGAAAGAAATAAGAAAAATGGATGATTACACTACTTACCTCTGGGGTCAGCTTGACTAAGGCTCGCATTAAAGAAGGCTTCATTGAACAACAACTCATCAATCGAGAAACTTTGAATCCCTAGGGATCTTAAATGACCTTCTTCCTCAGTGCCTAATTTTAGAATTTGGAATATTAAAGCTTCTGGCCAACCCTAGCTCGGTAAGTTTCAATCATCTACTGAGGAGCTCGAAACAAATAGAAACCACTCCTTCCATCTATAAATGGAAGAAGGAGCATCCTTTATCAGAGGAGAGACCCGCCTCTGGGAAGAGATGTACCAGCAGTCCTTAGCATAAGGGTGCTTTTTGATGGTGAAGGAGCGGAAAAGAGAGACAGATGGTCGAATATTGGCCAAAATGTAGATGATCAAAAAATCCATTAGAAATCTAAAGGAATTCGAGACAACTGCACAGAGGGAAAGGCTATAGAAATGGAAGATGTCAGGATGAGAGGGGGAATAAGAAATCTCAAGTCTGCTCGGAGCAGTTCTTCATATATGCCGAGCTGACCAAGAGGCAGATTGTTCACCCAATCATTGGCCCTAGAGAGTTCTAAGTCAAATTCCGGGGGGACTTTGTACCAAATCTGTATCTGACTCCAGTCGTTCAAGTTTATTACGGAGCCAAAAGTGCCGGGCCCAACCTTGCTCCGTTTCCCGATTGGGTTTTTAGGATTCGCCATCTGAGGAGACCGGTCTCTTGTAGAATCGTCGGAACTCGCCATTTAAATCAAAGTGAAGAAGCTAAAAAAGCAGCCTAAGAAAAAAAAGAAGAGAAAATAGATGGGCGAGGAACGGTGATGAAGAAACCCATCTAAGAACAAGGATAAACGATAGAGAAATGGGACAGCAGAAAATACCTTCAGAAGCACTTTCGAAAGACTGCAGCGAAGACGGAAATGAAGAAAGATGAATCCGGCACGGTAGCAACCTAGACAAAGATGATGGAAAAAAGAGAGGAAGAACGAAAGAGACTAGAAACTATCGGAGAGGCCAAAAAAGGCTTTTTCCTATTTATGGCCGAAAAAAAATAATCTCCAGATATATCGAATTATTCCTACCAAACAACCTGCAGCACGTGGCGCCTCATTGTTCATTAGCCGCAACTACTAGTTGGCCAAATTGATGCCATGCTCCAAAAGAGATTTTGAATCGACGTTGATTTAATTCAGTTATGATGGTTTGGTCGTGTCGCTTTACATCCGTTCTCAAAGTTATGCACATCCCATCAACTGAAAAGTCTTTTCATATCTCGGCTTAGGGAGGCAGGCATACTCTCTTTGTCCGACCAAAACTCAAACTCGAGAGCAGAGGGCATGTGTTGGAGGAATTTTTACACGGGCTAATGATATAAAGAAGCCCAAGGCCCAAGATGTCCAAGCCTAGTAAGCCTGCTTGCTAAGCCCCACCGACCTATCGTTGGCTATAATCTTCGTCGCTTTATCGTTGACTAGTCCTCTATTTCTATCCCATCGGTGCTCCATAACTTGAGCAGATGATGACCTGCCAACTGACGCTCGATAATCCTCATCTGGGACCGTCGATATTCTTTGATGGCCGATCCCTGTAGACTAGGCTGAAGAGTCATCAACGTGCTCAAATGATTAGCTCTGACTAGATGATAGTCTTCAACTGATCACATCCGACCGATCAACCTTCCACTACCGAATGGGCCCTCAGCTCTTAGCTTTTCCATCTGAGGATGGCACAGAGCATCCAATTTCTAGTCATGATCGATCAATCTTCAGCTTGCTGATATCAGTTTGGCACGTCAGTTCAAAATTCAATGCCTGCTAGGTGATAGCTATCACATAATGGATAAGGCAATCACAATCACCATATCCCAAGAGTCCCGAATGATAGTTTCGCCACTACGCGTAAATTATATCCCGACTGGATGGGATCATGCCAACCAACTTGCCAACAAAAGCTCCCATCTCCATCCATAAAAGAAGGCCCAAAGGGGATCCTAAAAAGGTATGCCATTACTCTACCTCTCATGCTTCTCCATCTGTTGAACAAGAATTCTGACTTGAGCATCGGAGGGTCCTCACTAGAGCAACCTTTGACCTGGACTTTTGTGTAGGTTACATCCCTAGAAGACCCATCTCGCCGTCTGCTCCAGCATCCTGGCACCGTACAAATCTTGCACCAACAGTGGGTATGGATATTGGGGTTTTTAATTATGGGGCATGTATAGGTATTGACTGATCTGACCCATATCTGATCCATAGTCATTTCTATTTTTGACAAATTTTCAAAATTTTCTTTTTAAATGAATAATTTGTTTCCTTTTCCGAGTAGTCCCACAAGAAATTATTTTAAAAACTATTACAAATAATTTATTATTATTGTTTGCATGCAGTTTTTTTGGTGCATACATTTTTTTTGAATGATTTTTTCTCTTTTTGAAGAATCCCACTAAAAATAATTTTTTCTTTCTATGTGGAACTTTTTTATACAAATATTTCTTTTAAAACAAATTTTTCCCCTTTGAAGAGTCCCAATAAAATAATTTTTCCTTTCAATGCATGGATTTTTTTTTGTATGTGGAGTTCCCCAAATACTTCTGTCTTTATTTTGGCGCAACCTCTTAATTTATTTAGAAGTGATTATTTTTTTTGAGTAGAAGAAAACATGTGCAAAATTTTTCTTTCTTTTTTAAATATGACTTTCAAAATAATTAAGAAGAGATAATTTTCTAAGATTTTCTTTCTATTTTTTTGAATTTTGAAGAGAGGAGTTTTCTCTCTCCTCTCCATTTAATATGTATAAAGAACAGGTATATATTAAAGATTAATCATCCAATAAATATTTTGTATTTAAAGATCAAGATAAAGTAGAAATTGAACAAAATAATTGATTATGAGTATTCACATAGTGTTGGTGGTAAAATTCACTCATAGTTGCAGCAACCAATTATCAGACATAAGTCATTTCTCATATATACATGCAACACTTCAACCAATTCTTACTATAAGCAAGAATGAATAATTGAATGAGTGATAAAACAAATATCATACTAATCTTCTCAATTACTTTGATAATATAAGAAAAAATGAATAAAAAAGAATAATAGCAAAAAGTATAATTGAACCAATAATTGAAAAATATGCCATACTAATCGCATAAATTGCTTTGATACCATGGATAGATACCTCAGTCATGGATTGGCGCTTCAATTGCAGGAAGAAATCGAGCATGATTTTTTGATCTCCTGTTACATTCAATCGCTATGATACTATTATAAAGTTCTATTTTCTTCATTTATGGATGATCACTAAGAAACTGATTTTAGCATGATCCTTTAGGAGTTTCGATTTATCAACTTCTTTCGAAGCCGTAGTTAGTGATATCTAGACATTTATCCAACCCGACTACTCCAGGGATAATTGGAATAGAGCTCCTTCCTGCTCGGACCTTTTTAATTAACGTGCTTGGTAGAGATCGCCTTCCTACCGCCTCCTCTTACTATGCTCCACCTTCTTCTAGTTCTATTGGTCACCATTCGCCGAGCGCAAACTTCACTTCCCAAGAAAAGCCAACATGCGATCTTTTTTCTTTGTGAGTAGAACCATTTTGTGCGTACAAATCACTAAAAAACTAATCATCTTTTTATGTGTTTTTTTTTTGGCATGCAAATCACCAAAAACCTTATTTAAATCTAATTTAGTATGGTCAAATTTCAATTTCTGATTAATTATCTGTTTTCTCTTTGGTGAGTGCATGTGATTTTGTGCATAGGAACGATTGAATTTCTTATGTGCAAGTGTAGATTTCTGTTTTAATAATTTTTTCTTTTATTTTTTATTTTCCTCACATACATGAGAACGATTGCATTTCTATGTTAATAGACTTTTTTGAGTAGAGCCTTTTGGTGCATATGAATCGCTAAGAAAACTATTTCTTTTTGTAAATCTAATTTGCTATGATCAAATTTTAATTCCTAACTGAATTTTCTTTTCCTTTTGGTGCATGCGGAGCACTACAAAATTAATTTTCTTTTATGTGATATACGAATCACTAAAAATTAATTTTATTTTACATGAACTTAGTTTAGTATGAGATATTTCAATAAACTAATTTTCTTTTATGTGATCTAATTTATTGTGAGCAAATTTCAATTTCTGATTGAATTTTCTTTTTCTTTTTGTTGATGCTTTTTTTGGTACATGAGAACAATTGTGTGTGCATACTGTTTTGTTTTTTAAATTTTTTATAAATGAGAATGATTTTTGTGTATTGTTTATGAATTTCTTACGTGCGCGCATAGATTTCTATATTAATAGAAATTTTTCTTTTTTCCTTGCATGCGTGGGAATGATGGGAACGATTGATATGCATGCATGGATTTCTATACTAATAAAATTTTTTCTGGGAATGATTTAATCACTATAAAAAGCTAATTTTCTTTTATAGAAATATAATTCAGCATGGACCAATTTTAATTTTCAATTAAATTTCTTTCCTTTACTGTGCGCATGATTTTATTTTGTACATGAGAACAATTGAATTTCTTTGATGTTCTATTTTCCTTGCATTGTGCATGTGTGCAATTTTTTTGTATATAGGGTGCAAAATTGTTTTATTTATCCACGTGTTTTTTCTTTGTGCATGGGACGATTGAATTTTCCTTTTATGTTCTATTTTCCTTGCATTGTGCATATGCATGATTTTGTTTCTGTACATGGGATGCATTTTTTTGTATGCATGTGAATTTTTTTGTGTGCATAAGAATGATCCAATTTTTTCTTTTTTTTTGTAGGAACGATTGAATTTTTCTTTTATAGTCTGTATTCCTTGCGTTGTGGGTACGAGTGATTTTTTTTTAAAATTGCACGGAATGCAATTTTCTTTTTGTGCGTATGATTTTCTTAATATAGGAATCATTGAATTTTTTTTATTGTTCTTTTTTTTTAGCATTTTAACAATTTTTTTTTCAGTTTCTCAGATTTCTCCCCTCTTACCATTTAATAGGTATAGCATTACATCAGCTTACAGCAAATCTAGAATTATATTCCCCCTCACGTTGCATAAATATATATTTTTAAAACCAATCAAAGACATTCATTATGCTCAAAAAGAAAACGTAAAATTAAACTGAAAGGGGAAAAAAAAAAAAAAAGCCGTTCACCCCGATCCCCTCAATACCTCCTCGTTCTGTCATCATCGGAATCTAAAGAAGCAGGCGGGATGCCGGTCCATCTCCCCGTCACGGCCATCGATTCCATCCACCGAGAAGGCGACCAGTGCTTGTTGCCTTGCCGTGCGCTGCCGTCTCAGTCTCTGCCTCGTTCTGTTCCCTTGACCCGCTGCTATCAGCGCCTGCCACGCCCCACGTGGCGCTCCCGGATTGGCGGGAGAGCCGGGTCTGGGGGTGAGAGGGGTGGGGGTTGGAGTGCGCTCGCCCCTCGCCACTCGGGGCTGGGCAACAAATCATATTCCCCATTGTCCTCGATTGGTGACCCCAACCCTCTTTTTCCACCAGATTCCCGTACACCTCAAAGAACCCCTTCTCTCTTCCTTTCTTACTTGATATAGAGAGAGACAGAGAGAGGAGAAATAGAGAGATCTCAGTCTCCGCTTCTAATCTAATCTAATTTAATGCCAATTTAATTGGGTCCAGAGTGCGACGGGGGCGGCGATAAAAGCCGTAGGAGCAGCTTCCATTCCTTTATCCCTTGTCAACAGATGTTAGGTCTGCGGCAGCGGCGGACTTAGTCATATGCTTCCTCTTCTTGTCTTCTTGGCCGCCAGAGGTAACAGCTTGCTCTGATTTCTTCTTCTCTTTTCTTTTGATAATTATCTTACGTTGGTTTGTCAGCATAGGCTTTTAGGTTTCGTGATGGAATGGTTGGTTCTTGTTTGGATAATCGAACCCTATTGCACGGGCACGGTTTGAGGTGCCCATCTTTCCTTGTTCTTGGTTCTTTGCTTAAATCGCTCAGCTTTTGGTTTTAGATATGCGAAGGACTTCCCTTCGATTGCCTGGAATCCTGTTGTTTCTTGGATTTCGGCATTTTTTGTACAGGCTACAGCTTCCAATTCCACCATTTTTTTCCAAGTTTCAGATTCTTCTACTCTGTTCTTTTAATGGTAAGCTATTGGGTACATTAGGGCACCTTCTAAGAAGAACTTGAGAACGGCATTTGCAGGGGTGGGGGCGTAGAAGGAATAGGTTTTAAAAGAAGGAAAAGAACGAAGAGTAACCACATGTTATGAAAAGTAGACATGTTCTTGTAAATTATTAGATGCAAGGCTGATGTTTAGCATGTGAGACTAGAGCAGCTTAAGGATCTGTTTTGCAGATGCTCTTTGTTACAATTTGGAAGAGAAAATGCATTTTCTTCTTTTAAAATTACTTTTTGTATCTTCTATTGATTCATTTCCTTGGTATAATTCATTCAGGTTCTAGCACAATTTCGTTTCATGGTCTGGTATATGCGATGCTATCATGTTGAGTGCTTTATCTATCATCTATCTATTTCTCTTCTAACCTGCATTAGTGAGATGAAGGAGAAAGGATGTACTCATGTATATTAGGATGCAATGTCTGAGAACAAGTTCCTTGAATGTCACAAATTTGTTGCTTCTTTGTTTTTTTAACTTCAAAGTGTTTGACCACATGTTGGTTGTGTTGCTAATGCCTTCTGCCCAACTAATGAGCTGCTATCATGCTTGTCTGTGCCACGAGCCAATCATGCAGGACTGAGGGCCCAAAGATGAGGGAAGACAAGTCTTTGTGTGATAGCATGATAGATAGGAATTGGGTATTGAAACGCAAGCGAAGACGGATGTCAAGTGGATGGGATCTCTCTAATGGAAAAGAAGGTTCCTCGCTACCTCCAGACTCTCTGAGGATTAGCTCTTTGGGTAAGAGGAAGCTGAAAGGTGATATGGACGTTTCTCAATTTGCTCGTAAGGTCAAAGGACATGATGGGTAAGAAATTTTTTTTTTTCCATTATTAAATTTCTACTTTTTATCAGCTTCCTAAACCTCAGCCTTTTATTCTTTATTCCTCGGCTCTTATGATTCTGTGCTGCTGGGGTATTCATTGCTCATAGCTTGTTTTCTGGAACTCTAAAATTTCCTACTCCTCGTCTTTCCAACTATGAGATCTTGCAGTATCATGGATAAAAATCTTACGGCAATCACTTCTTTCTGTGATAGTTGGCAACTCTATGCAATCTCTCTGTCTCACTGTATATGGATATACTTTTTCATCTTTCTCTTGCAGCATTACTTTGAATGTGTAGAATGTGATCTTGGTGGCAATTTGCTCTGCTGTGATAGCTGTCCTCGAACCTATCATCTTCAGTGTCTCAGTCCACCCTCAAGGTATGCATTTATTGGTCATTGTGTTCGTTTCATTAGTTGGTCATTAGGATGTTTTGAATGCATGCTAACTGCCTCTTTTATGTTTTTGTGTTTCTAAAAGCGTGCACCACCTGGGAAGTGGCTATGCCCAAAATGTTGTGAGCAAAAAGATAATATGGAGACATTAGCTAATGCAGAGTCCAATCCAAGACGAGCAAGAACCAAGAGTATATTTGAAAATCTAGTATTGTACATAAATTACCTGGCCGAGGCAAGGCATCACTCTCTGGTAGAAGCTCCATTCCAGGAAAGAGTAAATTAAATAACAAAGGGAAAGCTAGTTTATCTCATAGAGCTCCATCTGTTGAAAAGAAGTTCGAATCCTCACATGATGCATCTTATAGCACAAAATCAAGCCATTCGTGTGATGGGGAATCCAGAGATGGCATTTCAACAGCAGCAGATAATAAAGTAGCGAAGAAACCAGATTCACCATTTCGCTGGAAAAGAAGTACTCGTAAGGAGGTCCATTCTCTTGTTAATACTTTGAGCTCAGATCCAAGTGAAAAATCTCAGGAAGAGAAGTCTGACCTGTGCAAAAGCGATGTGCAAAGAAGAACTTATTCCTCCATTAGTTCTGTCCTCTCAGAAATCCAGAAAAAAGAAGCAAAAGGCTAATGGGGTAGAAAAGAATAAGAGATCGAAAACTGAAAGAGGAAAACATATTGCTACGGCTTCTTGTGATGACACATCAAAGCAAACTTCTACGTGTCCAGAAACCAGTGGGTCAATGCAGAAGCACAAATTATTTGATCAGCAGCATGCTGCATCTATCGCAAAGGAAGAACCTAATGTGGCAAAATGTGCTAGTCAAAAAGAGGCTGAGGTAGTGTTTTCTGTCTTCCTTCATGTTCAATATAGCAGTAACTACATTCTTATCATACCATTGATGATGAGTTTCACATTCTACCTTCCTTTTTAATTATATTTATAGGATGTAAGTATATACGTACAAATGCATGCACTCATGCTTACGACAGTGGCAATTCAGTAATCTTAATTTTTAACAGGGCACTTACATTGATTGTTGGATCCAGATTGTATTTATCAGTCAGATGTTTCTTAAATATATGCTCTAGGATTTGTGTGACATTCGTATTTTTTAAACGTTGAAGAAAAAGTGACTAGGTCAACTCTTCAAATATTATTAAAATTAACCTTTTAATATTTGAAGTAATATAATACATTAATGGGTTCTTTGAGTGTTATCACTAGCATAATCTCTATTTCAAATGTAAATTTTGGTTGTTTAATTTATGGTTCTCTAATGGTAATTGGTTTGATATAATTTTCCTTGGTATATGAGACATTTAGGTGGTTCCATCAGGCATTGACGACTCTAGAATTGAGACCCTTTCAGATGTGTGGAGCTCGCTAACAGACAGTATTAATGGGTTATACAACCCTGTCAAATTAGTGAACTGATTTGTTGGCTTGTTGAGGACACATCAGATGAACCTGACATTGAATATTAGTTAGGCAACATTTTGAACGCTCACCAAAGGATAGAAGATGTGTTCTTATTATTTGGTGTTGATTCGTTGAACAATTCTGGAGCAGAGGAGATCGCTTGGTTGATAATATTGTTATCCTTGATTATTTTGTAAAATAGATCATCATACACCTTTTCTATAAGAGACAATAGAATGTGGCTATTGTGCTTTATATTCCATCACCAACCCACTTACTTGTTTACATGTACCCAGCACAGAAGATTTGCCAAAGAATTCATCCATGATTGGATGTTGTCTTTGTAGTTTTGCAGGATTTCTTTTAGGTGGCACAAAGGCATTGAGGATTGTGGTAGCTATATCTATGATGGATGATCACTATAGTGGGAGTTGCCCATGGAGGCATTTCCAAATGAAATTCGAGAATTATGTGTTACCTTATATGTTTGATCTATATGCTTCTTCATGGGCATTGTGAGGGTGTGACAGACATTAGGATTCCCTCTTATGATTACTTTGGTGGGGAGGTGGGTTCTACAAACTTCATTAACAATTCAGTGTGGGAAGTGCATATAAAGAAGATGGACAACCTAGTGCATACTTGGAACTATGAAGCAATGCATGCTAATGAAATGTTCCTGAAATTCAATTCACAAATTTAATATCCCTGATCAGAGGAGAATCTCAGAACCAATCATCTTCTGGTGTTCTTGTATGGGATGCAATGCCAATTTGCTAATTCTTGGATATCTAATGATAGTGGAACCAGAGAATTCAAAAAAATTCGGGTGCATCCATGCCCCAATTGCACCTATGAGTCTTTTTTGAATTTGAATCTTTGAATTTAATATTTGGATATAAAGACTTTCAGGTGCCAGATGTACCTATGCCTCTTGCTTCGTCAATAATGCTTTTGTAATGACCTCTAAATCAGGAAGCCTAACCATGCTTTATTGTTGTTGTGTACCCTGTTGCCACATGATTACATGGGTAGTACTTTGCTATCGAAGAATTTAATTGACCTGTGGGTTTGAAGGATGCTAGATCATATTGACATTGCCAAAAGCACTTGTAAATAAGTTACACAATCTGCCATTGATATGCTTCGTTACAATTTTATCATCTAATTTTTGAAGTGTTGTTTAAGAACTTAGTACCTGGGGTTAAGGTGCCTAAGTGTTGCCAAACGTGATCTCCTGTCAAGATGCTTATATCTCAGTATAGTTACCATTTAAGTTGTCTTTGTAGCAATGGGGAGACGATGATTGATGATTTCACAAGACAACCAATTAAATGCAAAAATATTGGAATTAATTGTCATTAAGCAAAAAAATTGGAGTGTTGATTGTGATGAGTTAGCTCCAGCAATTGCCGCATGAGCTCCCATTTGTAAACATGAGGGGCAGTTGTGTATCCCATGGTTAGGATGGTTGCCACCTTTTCTTTGTTGGGTTAACCTAGTGTTTATGCTTCTCCTTCCAACTCTGGCATTTCCATCATTGGATGTCTGAGGAGAGACTGCTAGAGTATTAAATGCTTGTTTTCCTCTTATTTTTCATTTTGAAGTCTTTGGATGATGCAGTCCACTTGCAGAGTGTGTTTTTCTTGCCTACATGGTGTAGGCGAGAGATCTGGGAGATCACAACTACACTATGTTGGAATCTAAAATTTATTTCATATCAGCATTGTCTGCTGAACTCTGAAAATAAAATCAGATTTATGCGGAGAATCTGCATGAAGAGTTGATCTCAAGACAAAACGAAGGAAAGGTGAAAAAGAAAAGGGAGAGGGAGTGCAGAAGAAATTGAACGATTTCATTATTTTAACCAAACTAATAGACCATCTCTGTTCATCTCCTTGTATAACATAACTATTGACTGAAAAATTTAAGCACTGTTAGAGAACTAATACTAAGTGAGAATGCTATATCTTCTTTCCAATCCTTTCTCCTTATCGTCTCCCTTGCTACCCTTTTATTTATTTGGCACCTAATTTCTTCCATTGGCCTCCTATCTCTCTTGTGTAAGAGGAGAGTGGCATGCAGTCTTCCTTTGGCCCTCTAGATGTGTCCAGAAGTCTCAGTGCTGACTGGGTGTCAGGACTGCACAACTTAAAGTAGTGACCACAGTGGGATATAGTCTCAGTTCTCAACCTTCAAAAACACCTAAAAAAATCAGATGAGGTTAAAAAGGGCATCTTAACACTCAATAGGGATGCTTGTGGGAGCACGGATGCCACAAAAGGGGTGGAGTTTCAGAGTAGTGGGAGTGGAAGCAATTCAATAACTCAAACAAGAAGGAAGATATGTGAAAGCATAGGAAAACTTAAGAAAAATTGCAAAAAGTGAAAAAAAAATCTGATGCTATGGATTACTAGAGGATCAGTTCTCTCTTTTTCACCTTAGTGTCTTGCAATTTTATATTTTGCAGTAGCCTTTCTTCCTTCGGATGTCTGTTATAGTGTGATGAGCTGGTTTTATCAATATGGATCTTCTTTTCATCTGCTTGCATCTCTAAAGGAGTATCTCATTTTTATGACCTTCAGAAGTCTTACTTTAGGTTTTCTTGCTTTTAAGTTTGCATTATGCAGGCAGCTGGTTTGATGTCCTTGTTGTTCAGTCTGTACTTCTGCATTGTGTTATATCATTTTTTATGTGAAAATATCTTATTATTGTTTCTTGATGGTCAATGTTTAATTATATGCACAGGTATCCCTTGAGGGAACATCTCACTCATCACGAAGGATAGATGAACAACGGGTGCATATAGATAAGACAATAAAACATGATGAGAATCTTTGGGATGGAGGACAGCAGGTAGATATGGGTAAAATTTGTTCCTATAACTTCATTTTTGTTTGCTACTTGAACTCATTGTTATAAGTCCATATTTTTCTGTCTGTAAAGGTTGACCGAATTTTGGGGTGTCGGGTGCAGACTAGCACTCTGATACCTTCATTTCATGCTCAAAAAATTAAATCTGCTGCTTCTCCAGAAGAAGCTGAGTCAGAAAGTAATTCACAAAGGTTAGCAAGTGGACTGCCTTCTTACAGTTGTAATGTTTCAGAAAATCATGACAAACAGTTAAAAGACTGTTATGATGGCAGTAAAGCTGCAGATAAGAAGGATGGCAAGAGCATACTTATGGAGGGATGCCATAGTGAAGCAAAATGGGTTGGCGAAAGAAAGGTATGAATGAATACTCTAATGGCAAAACACATGATACTAATGAGTGTCTGGATAAAGCAAAAGTTATGGCATCAGTCATAGAATCTTCCAGGGATCATTGTGTCATTGAGAAAACTTGTGAAGCCATAGAGGACTCTTTGGTAAATGCCATAGATATTGGCGAAGACACTGTTCAGAAAATCTCTGTGGAAAACAAAATGTGGAAGATATGAGTTCAAGCAAAAATGGAAAATCTCATACACCAGGGCCTTCCTGCTTAGATGTCTCTTATCATTCAGAATGCATCAATGTCGCAAGCATGGAGACTCAACCAAATGCAAGTGCGGAAATAAGGATATCCTCTGAAGCAGTGCAGGACTTAGGGCCTAACGACAAGGATAGTATTATGTATGAATTTTTGTTAAATGGGTAGGAAATCAAACATTCATAACAGCTGGGTTTCTGAATCCCAATTAAAAGTTTAACCAAAGAAACTGGAGAATTACAAGGCAAAGTATGGAACTGCTGTTATAAATATTTGTCAGGAACAGTGGTGTGAGCCACAGCGTGTTATCTCTCTCCATGTTTCTAAGGATGGTAGTGAAGAAGCCTTGATTAAATGGCGTGGTCTCCCTTATGATGAATGTACTTGGGAAAGATTAGATGAACCTGTCATTGAAAAGTCTTCTCATCTGATTCCTGAATTCGAACAATTTGAATCTCAAACTTTTGATAAAGATTCCAAGGATAATTTTCAAGGTTAAAGGTGATTCTAATGAACTTGTTCTTTGGTGGAGCAGCCGAAGGAGCTTCAAGGAGGTTCACTTTTTCCACATCAGTTAGAAGCTTTAAATTGGCTACGTAAATGCTGGCATAAGTCTAAGAATGTAATACTTGCTGATGAGATGGGGCTGGGGAAACTGTATCTGCTTGTGCTTTCATCTCCTCCTTGTATTCTGAGTTTAAGGCTAACTTGCCATGTCTGGTCTTAGTTCCTCTTTCCACAATGCCTAATTGGTTGGCTGAGTTTGCACTGTGGGCCCCTCATTTGAATGTTGTGGAGTATCATGGTTGTGCAAAAGCAAGATCTATTATTCGTCAATATGAATGGCATGCCAGTGATCCAACTAGATCACATGAGACAACTAAATCATATAAGTTCAATGTGTTGTTGACTACTTATGAGATGGTCCTTGCGGATTCTTCTCATCTGCGTGGTGTCCCCTGGGAAGTTCTTATAGTTGATGAGGGTCATCGTCTGAAAAATTCTGGAAGTAAACTTTTAGTTTACTGAACACATTTTCTTTTCAGCACCGTGTGTTATTGACCGGAACTCCTTTGCAGAACAACATAGGAGAGATGTATAACTTACTAAATTTTTTGCAGCCTGCTTCATTCCCCTCTTTGTCAGCATTCGAAGGGAAGTTTAATGACCTTACAACAGCAGAAAAGGTGGAGGAGCTGAAGAAACTTGTTGCCCCACATATGCTTAGAAGGCTGAAAAAGGACGCAATGCAAAATATCCCCCCTAAGACTGAGCGCATGGTTCCTGTTGAGTTGACATCCATTCAGGCTGAATATTACCGTGCCATGCTTACGAAGAACTATCAGATATTACGTAACATAGGAAAGGTGGTGCTCTGCAGTCAATGCTAAATATTGTCATGCAGCTCCGGAAGGTCTGCAATCATCCATATCTCATTCCAGGAACTGAACCTGAATCTGGTACAATGGAGTTCCTTCATGAAATGCGCATAAAGGCATCAGCCAAGCTTACATTATTGCATTCTATGCTCAAGATGTTACATAAGGATGGACACCGTGTCCTTATATTTTCTCAGATGACAAAACTTCTTGATATACTTGAGGATTACCTGACTATAGAATTTGGTCCTAAGACATTTGAAAGAGTGGATGGTTCTGTATCAGTGGCAGATCGTCAAGCAGCAATTGCTCGTTTTAATCAGGACAAAACTCGATTTGTATTCTTATTGTCCACACGGTCTTGTGGCCTTGGGATAAATCTGGCCACAGCAGATACTGTTATTATATATGATTCAGATTTCAATCCACATGCTGATATACAAGCAATGAATAGAGCACATAGAATTGGGCAATCAAACAGGCTTCTGGTATACAGGCTTGTAGTACGTGCTAGCGTCGAGGAGCGCATCTTGCAGCTTGCTAAGAAGAATTGATGCTTGACCAACTATTTGTGAATAAGTCAGAATCTCAAAAGGAAGTGGAGGACATTCTTAGATGGGGAACAGAAGAACTTTTCAATGACTCTGACACAGTAAATGGACAAGATACAAAAGAAACTTCAAGCAGCAAAACTGATGCTGTTGCTGATGGTGAGCATAAGCATAGAAGGAGGGTTGGTGGTCTGGGAGATGTGTACCAGGATAAATGTACTGACGGCTGCACAAAGATTGTGTGGGATGAAAATGCAATTTCAAAGCTTCTTGATCGGTCAAACCTACAATCAGTAGCCTCTGAAAGTGCTGATGGGGATTTAGAGAATGATATGCTTGGTGCACTAAAAGTGAGTTCTAAGCTTTCTGTGGAACTTTACTTTTGTTATCAGATTTACTACATTGTTTATTTGGTTGTTTTACTTAACTTCTTCCAGAAGTTCTCTTTTCTTTATGGTTTTTTGTTGTGCCAAATCAATTACAATGTCAATATGTATAAGATTTTCCAATTGTTGGACAAATTACTACCACTTGCAGCTCAGTTGAGGGTTGTGTGATAAGCTCTGTAAATTATATTATAGTCAGTGGTAGTATTTGACCTGAATGGTGATTCCAAAAAGACCATTGTAGATAGTCGTATTCTCAGGTGTAAGGATCATTATATATGTCCATAATAAATTTGATGCATCTGAAACTTAGAGTTTTGTTTCATGAGGTTGTTTTGCAACCATTGACCACTTTTCGTGAAATGTCCATATGTTAGAGGGGGCTTACATGTACAATTACTAGAGGAATGGTCACTTTTGTATGCCTACACACTTTCACCAGGGAAGCCAGATGAATGTTATATGCACCCTCACTCAGCTGTATCATTTCAGGTGTAGGAATTGACCAGTCACTCCTTTGACTTAGTATGACTGATCATATTCCTAAATTTAAATGGTGCAAGGGGTAGCTTTCTTTCCAACTTTAAGGTCCATGGTTACACTCATATCTAAAACCATATGGATGAAATACATGAGAATGGTCAAACATATAATCTCAAAGGTATTATAGAGAAGAATCATGGTTTTGAGGGTATATTTCTCCAACAGAACCTACATGCACTTAAAGCTACTTTGATGCATACTTCTAGCTTGCATATTTGCAAGAACTTTTATTGTAAGTTATTTGGTCATGAGGTCGGCAACTTTTTTTGCTGTGGCTTCCTTCAACACCTTAAGTGGATTAACTCATGTTGATTGAAACATGATTTGTGATGGAATTTGAACATATATCTGTACGACTCCAAAGGAGAGAGTCTTTTGTGGCCTAAGACAGGTGACAAAGCTGACCACAATCATGTTAAAAATGTCAAGAAAAGTTGTATATTGTAAGGACTGAATACACAAAAGCTTTAAATTGTGGCTATATTTGTTTTTGAGTGCTTGAGAGAAGTTTAACTCATCAGGGATGAGTTCCTTCAGGCCAACAGGATTGATGCAGAGCCATAATTGCTTTAATCCATGGATTGAGGTCTTCTCAGGTAAAATGATAAAGATTTGCTTTCAGTTGCTCATCTAAAGTGCAAGGAACAATAAAAGAGTCTACCATTGGGCAATTGTGATGCAGAAACACAGGGTACACATGAAGGAATGACATTGATACCAGTGTGTTAATGCTGCGTGGCCCGAATTTAGTATTTTGCTATAGCATTGGAAGAAATGCATTGCATCCACCATGGGTGAAGACAGCTTCCCACCTTACTGGAAATTTCTTTACTTGAATTTGTAGCAAGCTTATCTCAGTGATTTGAGCTGAGTACAAGTCATGGATGCCAGGTTTAGCTTCAGTGATTTTATGGTTCTTATGAAACAGATGATTAGGATCTAGTCCAAGCCTGGGTTCTCTTCATTTAATATCATTCTCAAAAGCACAGGCTTTGGGTTATGATGTACTTAATATTACTGCATATATTTCTTTCATTTGAGGAATATTGTGTGTTATCTCCGATATCTACTTGTTCTTGGTGGTAGTGATTCCTCTATGCCATGATGGTATTGGGTTCAACTTCAGGATTTTATGCCTGATATTGTTACTTACTGTTCTGCTGGGTTGGAAAATTTTTGGAATTGTTTGTTTTTAAATTGTCCTACATTGTAAGAATGCTCGGGGGAGAGGGATATATTAGAGGAGGGTGAAAATGATTCATCTAAATCAAAATGGTTGTCAGATGTGATGATACTGCTGGATAAGTTTGGACAGCGAAATCAAGAGCTGTGGATAAATTTATCTAATTCTTCTTCATTAACGTTAAGATGATGAACATTCCAGGCAAAGCACATCAGAATAGCATCCCTTTCCCAATCCTCCTACCCCACCCCCCTGGGTGCACCCCCCAAAAAAAAGGAAGAAAAGGGAACCTAGTTCTACCCATCCTAAGTCTTTAGATGACTGATCTTCTTTTCAGTAAGGAAGAATTTGCATCAGTGCAGTAATTCTATTATCAAGCTACATAGAAAATGATTTTGTTAATTTCGTGGTCGTAATTAAAAATTATGGATAAAGATCGATGAATAAATGGCTGTTCATCTGAATGTGGCAACTCCAAAGCTCTGATATTAATTGAGAAATTGACTCATAGCTTTTCTAACAAGGTTTTAAGTATCAGCACATGAAGGATACAAGTATATCGAGTGTTGGTACATTGTGCCAGTCTAGTACTTGGTGTTAGTCAACTGGTTCCCCAGTGGTCCAGTATGATAATGCCTGCTAAGGATCGGTATGATCCGGTACTTAAACCTTGTTTCTACCATAATAACCTAATAGACAAAGTTGGACATAATGTACATTATTTAATGAACAACCTTAGGTCCATGCAACAATACAAGATTGTGGGCCCATGTGGTATGTATACCACATAAATGGACTGTTCCTAAAAAAGTGTATGGTCAAGTAATCATGGCTTTTATTTATTTTATTTTATTTTATTTTTTGAGAGGAGAGGTGGGGGGCAGGGGGGCCTGGAATGGACCACTGTTTTAAAATGTGGTTGGAACGATTGCCGCTGTATCTAAATACACGTATGCAGTCTAGTGACTGCATCGTATTGGCTCAATATGGTCCCCATATGTGGCTATACCACAAGTGCCTTGTTAAATGAACATGTAGGGGCAAGGGGCCTGCATATAACTCTTGGAGTTTATGCTGGCAACCGCTTATGTTTGAAGTTTGAATATTAGAAAATGGTGCCTAAGGAGATATTTTTGAGGTTAACATGTCATATCTAAATTCGGTTGTTAAATAAGAGTGAGAGTATACTTTATTTTTTCCTTCAATATTTACTTGTTTATTTATAATTTCTCATTATTCTTATCTAATTTATGACCTTATTTATTTCTTCCATACCAGTCATATGGTTGCCCAAATACTGCACATGATCTGTTTTGCACCTAACTGCCTTCATGCCACTACCGTTTTAAATCCTTGGAGTGAAGGAAGACTTGCTTTGGCTAATAATTCTAACGGATGTGGCTAGCTTCATGAACGAGATGTGTCTTGATATCAAATACACATTTTGATAGAAATCAGAAAGTATTATCTTTTCTTACTCATAAATTTGCACATGCATATGTATGCTGAAAAACAGTTTTAACTAAATAAACAGACAAAAACACAAAGGAAACTGATTGCATGGTTTGTCAAACAATGAGTAAACTTGATGTGTTTACCAGAAAAAGAATAAAGTTGATGTAAGTTAACATATATAATTGTGGAGAGCCAGAAAAGCAATTAGTCAATGCTGAGCAGTGATGTAATTAAGAACCACATGTTGTGTCCAAAAAATGATGCAGAATTTTGCAATCCATGAGTTAAATCAAAGAGTCATAATGGCCAAAACTTGAGCAGGTTCAGATGTACTAATTGAAAGTTGAAACTGAAACTGAATTCTCATGTCAATTATCTCTTTTTTCTTGCTTCTCATTTGCTGTTATCAAAATTCTTTTTGGAGTCAAATCTCACAATGCCAAGGATTATTAATTGTCTGGATTATGCTACAAAGGGCTTGACAATAGCCATCATAGGTCCAATGTGGTTGGTAATTTTTGTATAAAGTTTATAAATGGTATAGCATTATACAAATCTCCTTCACTAAAATATGCACTTTAAAATGGTAATTTTGCTTACATTGGGCTCCATGCTGCTCGCTCATGACTTACAGTACTTATGCAACTTCAGACCACATGAGAAAGAAAAGGGAATGAGATTTGCCAGTATGTTTGGAACTTGAGATTATTAGTTAGGACCCATGCTTTAAGCTTATGGTTGTGGATGCTTCAAGCTTTTAGTTTCAGCAGTTTCAGCCTTTTTTGCCTTTCGATTATTTTGGTTTTCATGTTGATGAGCGCTCCAGCCCAAATTCTATCTCAAGTGCCAGGAAATTTTTGCCAGAGCACTGAAAAATTATATCTTGATCAAATTGCCAAATGTATCATAATATGCATATCTCAAGAGTCTTGCACATAAAAGTTTAGATGAGGTCTGAACTCCAAATGGTTCCAGAATCAAGATCCAAATTCTAATTTGGTTGGGTTTTCATTTCACAAGATTGGACATGATCTGTTTAGGCTCCAGTGGACTGGATTGGACTTTAGAAACAATTAAAATCCACACTGGAAAGACACCCACCTCCAGTGCCTTGATTGCACGGATTCTGTTGGACCAACAAAATGTTGTACAAATGTTGCATCCACCACATTTACTTGATTTGATCTAGGTTGTGAATTTATGGATTGGGGTCTGGTGTTAGACCCAAATGTCCCTCTTACCTGACATCGAGTACTTGCTGTCCTACACATTACAATGCCTGAAATTTGGAGGTTTTTGGATAGAATTAGTTGGATAATTTGAAACATCAAAAGTCTTTCCTTGAACCACTTCTGCAGTGGATGTGTTCCTGCAGTTGAACGAAACATGGTTGTTCACAAGAGACTCCTTCCTGTTCATCGGATCGTGACTGTTCATCAAGTATGTTCATTGAGCATCTTCTTTCTTGATAAGTTCACCCTATTTCATAAATGCACTTAACTCTTTCTACCCCTTAATAATGTATGACTATGCTAACATAAAATGGAGTATGCTTGGGATATTATTTCAGTATAGTATATCCATCAAGCACCCATCTTAATAAGTTCAGTGCTATATTTTAACTTTCACTTCATTTACTTCCATCTGTTAGTATCATATGTAAATGCACGTCCACGTGTGATGGGAGCATATTTATGAGCTTCTTTAAGTATTAGAGTTTCCGTAGATAGTAAGATGCATAGTCAAGAGTCTGTCATGTATTCTTCCTCAATAAGTTTACCCTTGTTCCTTTTAACTTATTTCTATACCTTAATTCTATTATTAGAGTATATATACATAAAGTAGAAGCTTCTTTATTTCAATAATAAAGAGTCTTCATATATAGTAAGAAGTTCGAGTGGAAGGCATTACTAGCTTTGTGTGAGAACATATTAGACTTTTCCACATAGTTGATGAAAGTAAGTGTGAAAAGCACCTTAATTTGGCTTTTAAGATCACTAGACTTACTGATGGAGAAGTTAATATCTCATTTTTGTTAAATTCGAGGAAGAAAGTGTTAGAGAAATAGGACACTTGTAGAATGTTATGAAAGATATATTTGTTAACATGGTTATTATTTAGTGATACATTCTTCTTCCACATTATGCCAATCCTATGACAAATGGAATATACTGTAACTAATTGCTTGGTGTTTCAACATTTAACAGCGATCATCATGAACTAATTCTCTATCAAGTTCCAAAATGCCAAAGCTCAAGTACATGATGTTTTATTAAGTTATGCACATAAAATTCAATAGATACCTGGTTTACAATTCTTGGTTTCAGAATATGCTTAAGTGCTTTCTTTCAAGGTTAGACACAAAATTTCATGTATATTAACGAAAAAGGAAGATCAAAATTGGGACACAGAGGGTAGGCCTCGGTGTAATGGTGAGGTTGCTTTATTGGGTATCACAAGTTCGAAACATGGTAAATAGCCTCTCTAAATGAGGAGGTAAGGCTGCTTGCATCTAACCTTCCCCAGACCCTATAGTGGTGGGAGACTTGTGCATTGAGATGCCTCTTTTTATTAGAAGGGGAACAAATGTAAAAAACTATGATAAAAAATTATTTGCTCAAATATTGTTTAATGCAAATGTCCAGTCATGACTTCCTTGGTGCCAATGTCCTAGCATGAAGACTAGTAGTTTATTCTTTTCTGGATTCATGAGTACACTTCTATAATTAGTAGTTGCAGCCATCCAGTTTTTTACCTCTCTCTTTCTTTCTCTCTCTAAATGGGTTCCCAAGTAGGGTGTTGAATGGTATAAAGGTTGAGTGCATCAGTAGTTCCATTAGGCTCCTTTTTTTTTCTTGCCATGCAAGTCCTCCCCATCCTACCATCCAGGGCTTGCACGCCTCATCAGCATTGGAAACTCGGCCCAAATCCAACTAAATTTCAAGCGATTTGAGAGTAACAGGTTAGTTAGACAAACCAGGTTCTTTGGTATTCCTTTCATCTGGCAAAAGATAAATTTTCTCGCCTTGGACTCAATTCCTTGTCTCTTGCATTCTCTCTCTTGGGGATGTCAGGTTCTTAGGGTAGTAAAGAAACTGAATTTCTCTTCAATATAATGTTTTTCCAACAAATAAATCTGTTTTTCTCCGATCAACAATAGCATAGGCAACCTATGTTTTCCATTGAGACTCCAACTCTCATATTACCATAATGATTTGAAAAGTACGCATCATTTTATATAGGTAATCTTGATCAGATTATGTAAAGAATTAGTTTAGAAGATATATCAGTTTGAGATATACTTCCCGTCTATATTTTCAATCAATGCATAGGATGATGAAACTATCTTATCTATTAAAATCTTTCACCCGAAAATGAAACAAACTAGTTGGTACACATGTTTTAGACTGTTTA